>JARHVA010007672.1:500000-629059 GCA_037957365.1 Torreya grandis
AGCTTAATCAAATATTAGCTAATCAACTAATCAACCATAATAATCTATATATCAAACATGTTATTCATCTTAGATAAAAATTGAGGTGTGATATTCTTCCCCCTAAATCCAATCATCATTCTGATGACATTTATTCAAAAACAAGTTACGAATTTAAAACATTATTCAACAAAAAATAATATAATAAACAACAACAAAGCAAGAAAATAAATGTGGAAACAACCTATAAAATGCATCATAGACCTCTCAAGTGGCACTATCCCTAGAATACTAGTCCTATAAGACCTTTCACTATAACACTTATCTACTATGCAAATGGAGTTTATGAGTGTCAATTACTCTGATTGGTTTTACCATGACCATTTTGAGGTCCAAAACCTGTAAAACATTCCAATCTAATACATGTGAAAGATCAACAACATATTTTTAAGATAAGACACATGGAAGACCTTATGCAAAAGATATATAGTTTTTGGAAATGTAAGCCTATATGCTATAAGATTGACCACTTCTAAGACCTTGAAGGGTCTTATATATCTCACTAAAATTTTCATTGACTTATTGAATTTAATCAAGCTTTTTATGAGGCTTAACCTGCATAAACACTTCATCAACTATAGAAAATTGCCTACTTGTTCTCTTCATACCAACATAATTTTTCTACCATTAGCTTTAGCCATCCTTTGCCTAATTATCCTAACTTTCTCTTCTATTTTTTAAAGTTTCTAAGGTCTAAAGACTACCCTATCTTCTAACCTATCCTAATTGATTGGTGTTATACACCTCCTTATGTACAATGACTCAAATGGAGACATCTTCAAAGTTAATTGGTATGAGTTATTGTAAGTAAACTAAACCAATGGAAATCACTCTTATCATTTGTATTGTTGATCCATGCAATACATATTAATGAGATATTCTAATTTCTAGTCAACTCATTTTATCTATCCATCAATTTTTAGGTGATAAGTAATGTTGAAGTTTAGCTACATACCCAAATTTGAATTCAAAGCTAACCAAAAACTAGAATTCATCTTTGGATCTTGATCCAAAATGATCTTCTCTTGAAAACCATGAAATCAATCCAATTCCTTAATAAATCTCTTCACAAGTGTAATTGCATCATTTGTTAAGTTTCTCAATATGAAGTGGGCTACCTTGGTTAGTTTTTAAACTACTACCAATATCATGTCTTTCTTATTTCATGATAATGACAACCCTTGGATGAAGCCCATATTGATCACCTACCACTTCCATTCTAACATATTGTGTGGATATAATAATCTAACTAGATGCACATGTTCATCTTTCACATGTTGACATTCCAAACAATGAGACATAAAATTTACTACATCTCTCTTGATTCCTTTACATAAATAGAGTAGTCTAATCTCAACCATGAGCTTGGTTACTATTGGATGTCTTAAATATGGGGCATTGGGCAATTATTTTATCACTATGTTCTTCATATTTTCTCTATCTGGCACATATATCCTATTATTGTACCATAAAAGACCATCACTCTCTATTCTGAATCCCTTATAATTATGATTTTAAGCATTCTAGAACAATGCTTTCCTAACCTGATCATATAATTTATCTCCTGATAATAATTTGATTTGTTTATCTTTGAAAGTACTTTTGATAGTAGCCGTAACTGTTATGTACCTCTTATAGATTATAGAATTAGCTACTCTATTTTCCTTGCCTTTGATATAATTAATATAAAAATCATAATAAAATAAGAACTCTAACCATCACCTTTGATGAGCATTCAAGTTCAGTTGGGTGAAGATGCACTTAAGTCCCAAGTTATCAATCTTGAGTTTAAATAATTTTACCAACACATAGTACCTACAAACTTGTAAATAATGTACAATTACCACACATTCTAGGTTATGAGGGGCATAATTCACCTCATATGGCTTTAGTTTTGTAGACTTATAGGCTACCACTAAGCTATACTACATAAGAACTCTTCCAAGTCTATCTATAGATATAACGGTGATCACTAGGAATTAATCATTAAGATCAAGAACTCTTAACATTAGTTATGAAGTAAGCCTCCTTTTTAGTTTTTAAAAGACCACTTCACACTTATCTGACCAAACAAAACTATGATTCTTTAAGTGAAGAGAGGTAATTAGATTTACTATCTTAGATAAATTTGAAATGAATTTCCTATAATAGCCCATTAATCCCATTAAACTCTTTACCTCATGCTCATTCTTTGGTGCTAGCCACTCCACTATGGATCTTGTCTTTGTTGGATCCACTAAAAATACCATCTATAGAGATAATATGCCCCAAATAATATAATTTATTTTGAAAAAATGTATACTTAGACAAATTTCCATATAACTTGTGCTTCCACAAACATTATTAAACCAATTCTATATTCTTCAAGTGCTCTTCTTCAACCTTAGAATAAATGAGGATGTCACCTAGAAAGACCAAAATTGGTCCAAGTAATCTCTAAAAACACTATTCATATGATTCATAAATTCTACATGAGAATTTATCAATCCAAATGGTAACACCGTGAACTTGTAGTGCCTATATCGACTCTTGAACATTATTTTTGGAATATCCTCCTCATGGATCCTCAACTAGTGATACCCTAATCTAATATCAATCTTAAAAAGGATTATTTCCCCTTGCATTTTATCAAAGAGATCATTAAAACATGGCAATGAATATCTATTCTTGATCATTACTTTATATAATATCCTTTAATTTATACATAGGTGAAGAGTGTCATCCTTCTTTTTAATGAATACAACTAGTGTACCTCATGGTGACACACTTGGTCAAATCAGCCCTTTCATCAAAAAATCTTAAAGTTATGACTTTAAATCAACTAATATAGTGGTTATCACTCTATATGGTACTGTAGACTGTAGTTCTGATCTAGGTATGATATCAATCGATAAATCAAACTCATGCTTAGGTGGTAATCTTAGTAATTCTTCTAGAGACACATCATGAAAGTTTATTAGAAAAGGATACTCTTTGATAGATGTTTATTTATATTTTCCATCTCATTTATCTTAATGATAAATTCTTGGCATCCCTTCCTTTTATCTTTCTTGAGTTGAATTGTATAAATCTACCTTATCTTCAACTCTCTTTCTCACCTTAAATTTGTGTCTAATTTCTAAAATCATCTTGACATTCAACCTTTTTTAGTAAACAAGAAAACTTGGATTTATGCTTTGTAAGGAAATTGGATCCAATCACATCATATGATCCTAATGGTGCTATAAAAAGATCTAATACTATAGTGAAATCAAGCAACCTAATCTCTACTTCAATTAAACACTTATCAACTTTGACCTTTGAATCATTGATTCACATACTATGTCAACTATGCATTTGCCATAACCCTAGCCTTTCTAGATAATTTAATAATAATTCTAGGATCAATGAAACATTATGTAGCTCTCATTTCTATCAAAATAAAAACTAGATGGTTGAACAAAATACTTGATAGTTCTATGGGTGAATCTTGATACTTATCCTATTGATTATCAATAATTTCATGAATCCATAGCTGAAATTTACCTTTTTGATAAGTTTAACCCTTGTTCTTTGATTTTTCCTAAGGACATTATCAAGAAAAATGCTCACCTCCATAAATGAAACAACCTCCAACTGGTCCTTTTTCTTAGTCTATTAGTTTCCCTTGAAACCATCTTTGAAACCATTACCAAGTTTCCTATTCCCTAAACCACTATTAAAATTGACATTATAATTATTGAATCAACCCTTGGAATATCCACACATTTGCTTCTAGTTCTTCTTCTTGAAAGCTGGTTTAGAACTTCCAAATTTCTCTCTAAACTTATCTCTAACTTGGGCAAGAGATTTTAGTTTCTAATTTTTGTTGACTAAGGATCAAAAACCTAATCCATGGTATATGGACCATGTATATCTACTTCAAATCCAATTTGGGGTTTCAACCCCATGATGAATTTTTTGATTTTGAACCTCTCATATGCTTGATACTAAGGTACATTAAGGAGTTTGGTGAATTGGTCCTAATATTTATTAATTAACAAAATACCTTGTTTAGGATTATTAAAATCTATAAGTTTTTAATAAAAATATAGTTATGGAAGACATCATGACCTAATAGTGTCACAAACTATTCCTAAGTCGTGGTGGTTGAGTCAAGGTTCATCTCAAGATTCTTGTTTTCCTACCAAGCTATTGCTTCACCAATAAGTTAATAATCACCCCAAACTAATTTTATGACTTCAAAATAATTTTTAATCTCAAAATAATTCTCCATTTATATTATCCATGCTTCGAATCCATCCCCTAAAATAGTTTCATCAAATTTGGATGGATTCAACTTTTTCATGTCACGTACCAACTTTTCAGCTACTCGAACTCTCATATCCTATGTCACCTCCTCATGCATCTTCTATTAAAGATGTTATTTTTCATCAAGATGATCTTGAAGTTCCTCTTGAGAATTATCCTCTTCATGTCCATGCAATTCCTATTCTAGGGCCATGATATGATCCTTAGTCATTTGCATGGTTGTGAGGATTTGGTCTAACTTGGAAACTTGCTTAGTGGAAAATGGATTTGGATCAACAAGGAGTTAAATATTAGAAGTACCATCACCTCTGAGTATATAAAATACAATTATTGTTTTTATTTATTATTAGAATAATTTTTCATTAGAGGACGCATTAATTCCTAAAATTTAAACCTAGATCTAATACCATAATGTAACAACCCCTCTAGGTTTTACCAAAATATACTAAATTTTTGTTTAAAATTAATTACACATATTCATCATTTTTATTTCACCATGAGAAACTTAGTTTTTGATATTTAATTAGTTATATTATTTATTTAACAAAAAAGGTTTATAGGTAATATGATTATCTAAGGATCACCATGAATAGATATAACAATAATGAATAATAAATAAATACTTCATCTAATCATAAATGAAATAGTACAATTTCAACCACAATTGATACAATCATTATACAACTACTATATAAGTCTAATGTATAAATGTTACTATTTTTAGTAATACATAAAAATAGTTCAAAAGATAAAACTTGATACATAGCTCCATAGAGCAAAGTATCCACAACTCAAGTATCAATCTATAATCTCATGTGTAGTCCCTAGTATAGTACTCCAACTAAGAGGAAAAGCACCATCTTAGCACTTTTACAAAACAACCATAGACCATATATTCCACATATTATCTCCCAAACAAGGAGATTGCCCTCCTTTCATGGATGGGTAGATAATGATGGTGTGAGAATCTAGAGTAACAAACTAAAACCTGTGTGTTGAATATATCTAATTCATAATGTGTACCATAAAAAAATTCATTCTAATATGGTAACACACAAATATGAAAACTATATCAACATATGAAATGACAATGTTTAATCAAAACATTGCTTTGTCTAAATTTTTCAATAATAAAAGATCTCTATGATCAATCAATTTCATACACACCTCTCAATTGGATTACACCTCATCTTACATTGATGGTGTTGATTAAGCTAGTAGAATCCATCCACTACTTATTTAGGGTCATGAAATTGAGATTAGGTTAAAACATAAAAAATATATAAACTAATAGATTCATTCAAAATATTTCCTTTTAGCTAATAAAATTTATGCTAAGTACAGAAATATCACATACATTCATTTAGATTGTCAAATAAAATGTAATGAATCCATAACATCTAGTTTATTATAAATAATAAATAGAATCCAAAAATAGTCCTCAATATAACATACCATCTAGGTAATGATTATCTACACTACTATTTACTTAAATCACAAATCAACTTATAATATTATTTTTCCTCAAAACAACATTATTTACGATGCTTAATTAATTTTTCATATTCCACATATAAAAAAAACCAATCCAAAAATATTTATTTCTAAAAATCTTAAATACTACAATTTAATTCTTTTATACAAACATCAAAATATATGCAAACATCATTTACACACTGTTATGATAATAATACTTTTATACATAACATAATTGTATAAATCAATATATGTGTGTGTGTGAATGTGTGTGTGTGTGTGTGTGTGTGTGTGTGTGTGTGTGTGTGTGTGTGTGTGTGTGTGTGTGTGTGTGTGTGTGTGTGTATCATGTATTATTTTCCTAATTTATTACTTGGTCAACAATCATATAAATTTTACCATTTATGTGTGTGTGTGTGTGTGTATTGAATTCATACATACAAATTTAATACATAATAAATACTTAATTTTGTATATTATAGTCCTAAGATGACATATATTATCATTCATCTTAGATTATATTGTATATACTAAGTATATAATTAGAAAATGAACAAAGGCCCCATAACCCTTTTTTTAAACTGAGAAATTCCCATTGTCGTTGATAAATAAAACACATTGAATTTTCACTATCAAACGCAACTACTTATTTATCCATCAAAACTATTAAATCAAATATATCAAATCAATTTATTTAATTTTTCCACTTAAATAAATGTATATGAATAATTACAAACACAACCAACTATACCCAACTCAGGTTTTTAATATAACAACTATACACAATTGACCATACCAACTTAGGTTTTTAATATAAAAACTCAGACTTGGTCAAATAAAACTATGCAAATCTTATAGTTAAACTAGTATAGTCAATCCTTTTATTGACTGTGTAAAACTCTTACATAGTCAAGACAAATTTGAATAACAACATTACATAGTCACATCTAAATATGTGCATAGTTCATATATATAATGAACATAATTATATCTAAACTTTGCCATGTATACTATAAAATTCTTGGTTATATTTTTATGGATAAATCCAAATTCATAATTTATAGCAAGTCATTCACCTACCCAAACCCATTTTATATAATATGGCTAAACCATAAATTCCCAAATCCATATATAAATGAGTTTGCATATTAAATGATTACATAACATAATCAAGAGTATAAAACTATACTTTTACCTTATATGTACAAATTTATTTGAATCTAAAGATAAATAAATCTAATAAAAACCATAAACTCAAGTTCATTTTTATAAGTATCTTCATCTTTTAAATGTAATAAATACAGTTTCCCACTAAATCATACTGATTCAATATATATATATATATATATATATATATATATATATATATATATATATATATATATATATATAAACCATAACCTCAAGTTCATTTGTATAAGTATCTTCATCTTGTAAATGTAATATATATATATATATATATATATATATATATATATATATAAACCATAACCTCAAGTTCATTTGTATAAGTATCTTCATCTTGTAAATGTAATATATATATATATATATATATATATATATATATATATATATATATATATATAAACCATAACCTCAAGTTCATTTGTATAAGTATCTTCATCTTGTAAATGTAATACATATAGTTTCCCACTAAATCATACTGATTCAAAATATATATATATATATATATATATATATATATATATATATCATTTTTAATTAAAGAACCTCTATTACAATGGTAATGAATATCTCCTGATGATTATATATGATGTGGCTCAGACTAATTGTTTGGAACTAGTTGTTATATATTCATTTAAGCTAATTAGTAATATAGATTAAAACTTTGGTTAGTTTGAGGGTTCGATAGTGTAAACCAATTTCAACTTTTGGGTATTAAAATTTGGGTTTCCTTTTTTTATAATGAAACCCAAATTTTAATACCCAAAATTTCAAATTGGTTTACACTATCGAACCCTCAAACTAACCAAAGTTTTAATCTATATTACTAATTAGCTTAAATGAATATATAACAACTAGTTCCAAACAATTAGTCTGAGCCACATCATATATAATCATCAGGAGATATTCATTACCATTGTAATAGAGGTTATTTAATTAAAAATGGATTTAAAATAGATATTTGTTTAAATATAGAATAACCATGGTATTCCTTATAAGCCTACTAATTCCCTCAAGCGACCCTAGGTTGATTTGAGGGTTTTATGGAGGCCGAACCTTCCATATGACCCTACATACATCCCTTTTAGTTTTCCAAAACTTTTAAGTAATTGAAAAACCTAGTATCCATTCAATTCAAAAACCCTTTCAACATTATACACATAGGAATTTAATTATAAAACCAACATGTGAATTTATGAATGCTAAAGAAGCCATATATAATCCTTCTTCCTTCCTTCAAATTATCATCTTCTTCTCTTTTTATATAATCTCTTATGTATGCCATGTGCCATGACATATTCATTATCATATTCATCTCTCCTTTTTTTTTTAAATTCTACTATAATATCATACTCACCATCATGTTCTCCACCATTAACAATAGATTAAATTGATTAAACATAATGCATGCAAAAATAGCTTAACAAACTTCATATTTTACCACCATGCAATACACATCCAACTCCATGATTTTCTCCAAATTATGGTTAACTCAAAGTCAATATATGATTAAAAACCCTAATCATATTGAGAATTCTATTAAAATTCATAAATAATTATTTTATAATCTTTATAAAATATTTTTATGACATTGATTTAACATTATTCCCTCATCAACTTCATAAACTGACCAAACAACCAAATAAACAATAGTTACATAATCATTATTCTATACAATGACTATCAACTTAATCTATAACCATTGTATTTCCATTCAAAGTTGAATACATATTTTATATAGTATGGGAAATACTAATATGTATTCAAAGGCTATAGTTTATGTTCCCATGTCATCATAAACAAACACTTTACAAATTAAATGATTTTCTCAATTCATTCAACAATAAAATAAATGTATTCATTCTCTAACATATATTATGAATATCAAAACTTTGATCAACATTTAATCAATTATAAAGATATTTTTAAAAAATCTATCTATAGCATTCAAAATTTGGACACACACACACACACACACACACACACACACACACACACGCACACACACACACACACACACACACACACACACACACACACACACACACACACACACACACACACACACACAAATATTTAATTCTTATTACCTATATAGTAAAGATCAAATAATAACTATGGAATACATCATAACATCATATCATTACACTATATAAATATACATAATAAGGTATTAAGGTAAGTATAAACATATATGATTCAATCATTTAGTCAAACGATTACATCATAAAATATAAGATACATATGATCATAAAAATTAACAAAATCACCTCAAACAAATCAACATGATCATTAACAACAACTAGACTAGAGAAAACATAAAAGGTTACAATAGTCATTAAAATGAAAATAAATCATACGACAACTACCTATCAAACAATTTAATCACACAATTATGAAATACAATTTTGGTGTGTGCAAGAGATTCCAAATTCATTCTCTATCATTCTCCAATGTCTCCATCTAAACCTTCCTCTCTGATGATGCTCTCCCTCCATCACACTCTAAGGGAAGAATTTGTCCTACATCCACCTAAAAAAAAATGAAGGTATTTAGTTTGAAACATCATTATATCCATAAAATAATGTTGTATAATTAAAAAACATGATCACAATGTACCAAATTTAAAATTACTTCTAACTCATATCAAATTAATCATGTAAAATTAACACATAATTATCTCATAATCAACATATACCATTAAGCTTAATACAATATTATTTAATCACCTAATCAACCATAATAATACATACATCAAACATGCTATTCAACTTAGAGAGAAATTTGGATGTGATAGTATGAATTGGTTTTGTTTATAGACATAAACATAGACATTTATATATTGGCCTAAAAAATATTATGTATAGCTATAACCCTAACTAGTTTGAGTGGATTTAGTTTTTTGTATTATTTGGTATGAAAACCATTATATGACTTTGCCATTGCATATTATGGGTTTAAATTTTCCATATATTTTGGTATTTTTATTACTATTACTGGGGTTATTGTAATTTAATTATGCCATTTTATGAAGGTCATGATTGTGCATTTTATGACCAAGTTTTAGTTTGTAATTTCATTATGAAACATTGAAACACTAGTTCGGTCATTTAGGTTTTTGGGTAATGTTGTTTTGTTATTATCAAACCTTGATGTGCATTATGAAACAATGGCCATGATTGGGGAAAATGACATTTTTGATCCTCCAAGTGTTTCAAAATGATCATTAGATTTTTTGAAAATTAAAATTTTATAATTGTTTGGTTTACATGATTATGTTAGATATACTTTTATTTCATAATTTAGACATTATGAGTTGACTTGGGTTTATTAAATATTGTTTGAATTATTTGTGTGAATATGGTTATAATGTTGGATTTTACTCAAAGTCATTATGTGTTGAATTATGTTTGGAAATTGTGATTAGTTGTTTGATTTCATTATTATTACTTTATTTATATCATTATAGTTATTTAATAATGATTGAATCTTCTTCCATTTCTGGTAAAGTCTATTTCGGTCAAACTTTGACCCATAGCTTTATATTGGATGTTAAGTTATCATTTTTAGTTGGTTGAAGCTATTGTATTATTTTTAAAGTATTTTAATTTTTAACTCATGATTATCTACTAAACTGGTATTTGAGGACAACTACAACATAATTTCATGACATGGATTTATGAGCCACATTGTATTCTTTAAATAGATTATGGCTCATAAATAGAAAAGATTAGAGGAATAAGCAACATTCATAATCATCTACCAATTTTATGGATCTTGGTGAGAAGGAACTGGAATGTGTGGTTCATTTCTTTTAGTTACTCAATTTTCTATGTTAAGCTCAGTGTGTTTCAATTTTCCTTTCTCCGCCATTTTTTTATTTCCCTTATCTGTATCCAACTAATGGTTGGGGTGGTCTATGGAAATTTATGGTTGGGATCATTGGGATTGTTGAGGTGGGTTTGGATTCATTGAACTGTGTGTGATATATTTTTGATACACTTTTTCTTCACCTCTAAATTTGACAGTTGGTTGTAGTTTAATTAAGTTATCTATGTAATTAATTTCATTCATTATAGTTGTAGTATGATATAAATTTATGTTATGTTTATCCTTCCTATTCAAATAAAACATACAAGATTGATCTATGGTTATGATTAGAATTAATCTTCAGAGTATAAAATTATCTTTTGTATTATTATTTATATATGGAGTTTCAAAAGTTCATTAAGGCATTTGATATTATGTACTTTAACTATGTGATTTTAATATGTACTTATAGGTAGTTTTTTAACATTTTAGGTTTTACTAATGTAAATCCTATGTTTGATTAAAGGGTTGAGTAGTCTAAATCAGTGAAATAATATGCATAAAATAACCACTGATTTGTTACATATTGTGACTATATTTGACTTTCAAAAAATAATAATAAATATGTGTAAATAAAGACTTATCTAGAAAACACCTAATATAGAATATCTAAGTACTAAAAACTGATATATGAATAGGTCTAAGTATCATCAAATTGATCCTTATATCATACCCCATCCTAGATAGAGTGCCACATTTGGATAATATCACCATGTGGATGTAGTGTCCTATATGCAAGATTAATCCAAAATTTTGCATGCACCTATAACTATGTTTATGGGTTTTGTTATTATTCACACAAAGTCTAAAACTTTATATTGTGCATGTATTAGTTGATTTATGATGCAAACCCTAATCTTTCTTATAAGTAAGGTATGATTTGAAAAATGTGTTATTTAATAGGATAGGTTGGACATCCTCAACACCCTACTGTGAAGAGATTTGCCTACATATCAATACTCTAAGGAGGGATTAATCTTGATTTAGTTCTCCTCACCTAAGTGCTCGTGCTAGTGCAAGTGCAAGTGATTTTATAATGATAGTGGTATTGAATGAGTTGAGTGTACTTGAAATTGGAAATATGGAAAATCTAATCTTAGGGAAATTGTAGATGGTAGTATGTAGAAGAAAGGAAGAATAGGGATTAATAACCTTGATTTTACTCAAATTATTTCATGTTTGAATATGTATTTTGCATATAATATCCATCTAGTGGATAGATGTCTAAAATTCATGTATTTATAATATTTTATAGCTTGTGTGGATAATAAAAGATGTTTAGGTCAAAATTAAGAGGGTTTTAATTTTGAAAATATATTCGTTTGAGAAATATAGGGTAAAAGACATTAGTTCCTTTTTAGGGACACTAACACCACATGAATCTAGTGTCTTTAATGTGTTGCTAATGTCCAACTAGAAAAGTACTGGGCATGAAGGGCTAGAGTTAAGAAATGAGGGTCTGAGACTGCATTTAATATGATTAGGGATACCTATGGTCTACAAAAATGTTATAAAAGTGTGATAATAAGCTCTAGGATAGGTCTAAGAAAAATCTTTGAAAATTAGTCTCATGTAGGACTCTTAACACTCAAATACCACTTTTAGGTGATTACATTTACCCTACCCCCCCCTCCCTTGTTATACTAGAAATGCAGTAAAGTGAAATGACTAGTATAAAGGAAAAAGAAGCATACCTGGACTTACCTAGGAAGTGAATCTTGTGAAGTTGAGTCTGAGCATGTGAATTTGGGTCTATTTATTTGAAGCATCATATAAATAATGACCTTTAAATGAAATTTGCATAAATCAGTCCTTAAGAGATATCAAAAACAAAATACTATGCTCAATAAATAAGTAACTAAGTAAAATTGAGTAAAGAAATGAGAAAAATGAAATTAAGGAACACACTTCATTGGTTACATGAAACAATGCATGAACCTGGTGATAACCTATGTGTGTGTATAGTGATCAAATCATTGAATAATTTGGAATGAGTTGATAGATTTATTAATCCTCACATGTGGGTGTCTTAAGAACTCAATCCAATTTTTACTCCATCATTTCCCACCCTTGTTAGGTGGATCATGACTTGTAAATAGATTGGATTAGACTGAAAGTGTGTCTAACCCTCTCATGTGGGTGGCTCAAGAACTCAAGTAGGCTATGCCTCTATCATTGTCCACCCATGTGTATTAGATACATCTAAAATTAAACTACAAAAAGTGATATAAATATCTAACTAAGTATATCTAACTATGTATGTTAGCTTCATAGTCACTCAAGTATATTAGGTAGT
Organism: Torreya grandis; assembly: GCA_037957365.1. Classification (NCBI taxonomy): domain Eukaryota; kingdom Viridiplantae; phylum Streptophyta; class Pinopsida; order Cupressales; family Taxaceae; genus Torreya; species Torreya grandis. Next base: position 513,157 of record JARHVA010007672.1, read on the forward strand.
TTTAGGCCACTTAGGAATGCCAACCACTAAAAATAGAGTAATGAATGAAATTGGTGACAAACTAGAAGGTGATGTCAATTTTATACATCATAAATAATGACATGGATTTTTCCATTCCATTTGATCAACCTATGTGCAACTAATCATATGAAAAAAATGTACCATGAGCATGCCTCCAATCCAATATCTAAATATATTGATTCTAGATTAAGTTGTAATAATTATATCTAAGTATCTAAACTAAGTATGGGAATGATCATGCCATACATGATGCCCCCAATATGAGCAATTGATATGAATATGAGCTAAGTGAGTTTGTATTTGAGAAAAATTTAAGCATAATTGTCAAATCTATAGTTAAATTTGTGTAAACCTATATTTTACCTAGTGTACTATTCTAGCTAATCTAGATTATCCTAAAACTAAGGCTATTAGATAGTATTACCCTATATTAGATAGTTTTAACATGTGGTGCTAGTGTCCCTATTTGGGCATTAATGTTTGTCTAGTATAATATTGTAACACTATACTAATTTTTAAATCACTATCTTTCCCTATGTTTACTTATGTTTAATTTTTTGAAACTGACCCTGTATGATGAAAAATGTTCTATGTGTATAATATAGGATCTTGATATCTATGACAAACCCATGTGAATTCCCCCTCTTTTGAGGGTAGTTTTTGAACCTATGCAATAAATTTCCTTGCAATAAAAATCTCTAAAAAATGTGTGTTAATAGGATCATATATGATAACTACATGATAATCCCATATAAAATGCAAACATTACTTCAAAATGTAAGAGAATCTGAGCATAAGTATGTAATGTAAGATGTATATCATATCTATTATTGCACAAGGGTATCAAGATAAATGTAATCAATGTATATAACATCAAATTTGAGTATAAATGAGTAGCTACCTAGGGAGATGGAGCATGATGTCCATCGTGGAGGCATGAGGTCCCTCATGGCTTAGAGAATGGGTATGTGTAATAAGTAAATACAAGTGTCATGACAATTATGCATATAATAAAACATACATAAAAAACACATGAGGCATGTGAAATAGGTCAAGGGGAAAAAATATAAGGGAAATGTTCAAATGTCACTAAATCTAAGAAAATAATACATACAAGGACATGTTCAAATGTTTGCATATGCAATCAATAGGAAAAATAGATAAGATCTACATAAAAGTACATGTTCAAATATCTACATACACAATTAAGAAAGCACATGTAAGGGACATGGGCATATGTCTAAGGTATAGATACTATGAATAGAAGTGGTGTAGAGCTAAAAATAATGGAATAGTCAAATGTCATCAAATAGAAGCATAAATAATACAATCAAGTCTAAAATATGAAAACTAGAAATGAAAGCATGCAAGAATGTAGTAAAAATATATGTAAGAGAGGGGATGTACATATGCTAAGTCTAAATTAGTAATAGTTAGTAAAACATCTGAGTATGAGTATCAATGATTAATATCAAGATATAACAATGCTAAAAATAAAATGTATAAAATGTAAGGATAGAACTTGGTAATTGAAATTGTGTATAGGATGTACCAAATTAGGTGAATGTGTCGAATGAATAACAATGAATAAGTGTATATGCCCCTAGTGGGTATATGATAATAATTCTAGATTAGTGTAGTGGACTTGAGTCTTGTAATCAATTTATAATCATGTGACAAGAACAAGTGAATCATGTAGCATGATAAAACTAACTATAATAAGATAGATAACATATGTAATGCCTATAAAATATAATAAATGTAAACATAACAATTCATATAATCTATAAATTTTGTGTTTTTAAAGTAATATTTGAATGTTTTTTGTGTTTTTAACATGTTATATTATTTCTATAGTTTCTAGATATAATTTATGTACAAGTGATATAAAAATGAACTATGTACAAAGATAAAGAGAAAAGGAAAGTATGTACATGAAGGTAGGAAACATGATAACTAATGAGTCTCATGAGAGACTTAATATCACTATGACCTATGTTAAATAAGGGAACTTTTATTGTGCATGCTATGTGAAATGGAAACTATGATCCCATAATCTATTGTACTGAGTAATATGTATATGTATCTTCTTGTGTAGTGGTGTTAAGAATTTATGGAACTAATGGTGGTGTCTTATAAACTATATGGGTGATGGGAACCCATCTAGTAGAAGAATCAATAGGTGACATAGGGGCCTTGTGCTAAGAACCCATAAAACCCAATTATACTATTATAAACATAAACTAACTGGAGAAAGACCCTCTAGAATCTATGACATATCTCTAATATAGGGGTCTCTATAATAATGGTTTTAATGGGAGAGTACACATACATGACAATGAAATAGGAGTATACCTCACCTAAACTAGTGGATCTACTAAAGTATATGATGTATCCATAGTAATTTTACTTTGAAATGTAACTAATAACTATTCTATATCTAGAAATAGTGTCAAAACTATAACTAGTGACTGTGTTATAACTACCTGTGGGATAGGTAGAGGATACTCATATGGGAGACCCTAAAATTTGAAAACCTAATCAATCATATGTGCACTTTAGATGGAATGGATGATTGATGATATAACCATGGCCTACCTAATAACATTTCAAACATGCGTACCTTAGGTTAGACTAAGAATCAAGTGGCTATATATGCTAGTCCAACCTATAATGGAAGCATAATCTCCTCGATGGAGCTTTGTACATGACCACTAAAATGAATAATAATTATGTCTATGGTGAATATAACCTACTCATAATATCCCAAATTATACAAAAGTGTCATAGTGAACATGTTAATGCTTGACCCATTGTCAACCATAACACTTTAGACAAGATGATGATCTATGTATGCTCGTATAAAGAGTGTATATAAATTTGTATCATCATAAATAATCTCCTATTTTGAGAAGGTGATCAGTGGTTTAACTAGAACTATAGTGTGGTATATGTCAATGATTTTTTGAAATGGGTGTGCATCTTGTATAATAGTATGATATGAAGATGGTGGTGGATGTGCTTGATATGTGTAGTAAGCACCTAATGTGCTCCCTATCTCATACATTTTGTTCTTTAGAAATGGATTTGAGAATATTTTTAAATCCTTAGCTTCCATTTGTTGTACTTTTGGTGCCTCTATGTGTGGCCCACATCAATAATGTTAGTCTCAATTAAATCTTGTATATTATGTTTTAGGCTTATGCATATGTTTGTTATATGGCCTGGTGCCCTCTGATAGTCATAAAATGTGTTAGAATCATATTTATCTAGAAGAGGCCATGTAATATCAACCACTTTAATGGGAGGTAAAGATATGAAATTTCATTTCAAGAGGTGTTGTAAAACCCATAATGGTGACTTTGGAAGGTTGGTGAAGATTCAACACTGAGGAGAAAATAAAACCATTCTAGGAAATTGCTCAGAAGCTGTGATAATAGTGGAATTTTTATCACTCTTGCTCTTGGTGTCCCTTACCTTGTATAGAGGCTTATTTTAACTCTTAATATCTTATTTTGATCCATTGGTATACTTTAGTTTTTTCATTGATAAAATCTTGACCTCTCTTTCTTTTACTGTGTGGCACAAATATATGAATGTAGTAAGTTTATTAAATAAGATAACTTCATGTAATGTTGATAAAATACTTTATTTTAATATGTATTCACTCTCTTGATCTTCCATGGGGATAGTCAATTTCAATAATATAATCTTGTATCATAAGATGCATTATGTGGTAGGTTCATTTTACTTTTGTTTCAACTATGCAACTTGGGCATATGAGATCTTATCATTGATATTGATGGAGAAGTGTGCTAAAAACATGTCTACCAAAATATTAAATGTGATGATAGATTTATTTGGTAAACACCTACGTTAGAAGAAAAACATTAGACACATAGTCTAAACATGTCGCATGAAAAGATCTAAGATGGTGATCTAGGTCACCCTTGCCATAATATAGTGTAAGATTAGGTGCCATGAATATGAATGGCATGGGAGTTACCACTATGTGATGTGCCAAAGGTGTATGTAAGAGAATATTAGAATACATGACATGTGATGGCCTAATGGATACCTTCTCAAGATGTAACACCTTAGCCTACAGAGTATAAACCTCATGCATAAGGTATGGTACACATGGAGTAGAGGAAGTAGCCACAAGAGGTGTAGTTATCACTGAAGGCAGTTGAATAATAATTTTAGGTTATGTTAGCTAAGTTGGCCCCATTGTAGGTGTAATAATTTTATTATATGAGGGAGTTGAAGATTAACCATTTTTTTATTTTTTTATTTCTTCATTAATAATAGTGATGAGGTCATCTTGCATATCTACATGTTTGGACATAAAATCTTGCAATTGTTTTTTATCAATCTCATCAAATCTATTGTTAAATTATACCATTATAGTTTGGGAAGTAAGAAAACATGTTTTTATATATTTTGAACCTTTAAAGAATTATAATCTAATAAAGATTTAAAAAAATAAATATTGAAACAAATATGAGATTTTGAAACTAAAATATAATCCAAAATAGAAAAAGGATACAAACTTTAATATTTTGATCAACGTTCTAAGTAAGTTAGGTTTACCAAATATTTTAACCTTTTAATGTTTTAGTAATGTAAATATTATGTTCAATTAAAGGTTTAATTAGTATAAATTAGTGAAATAATATGCATAAAATAACCACTGATTTTTTATAGATTTTGAATAGCTTTGACTTTCTAAAAATAGAAATAACTATGTATAAATAAAGACTTATCCAAAAAAACACCTAAGACAAAAGATCCAAGTGTTGAAAACTAAGATATGAATAGGTCTGAGTGTCATCAACTATATCCCTATATTATAACCCCTCCTAAATAGTAGTACCACATTTAGACAATAACACCATGTAGATCTAATGTCCTAAAATTAGAGCTAGTGTCCTTTGTGAAAGACTGCTCTAAACTTCTTAGTACACCTGTGCCTATGTTTCTAGGTTTTTTTTTGTGCACATGAAGTTTTAAATTCTATACTTTTCTTATAATAGTTGATTTATGATGCAAACCCTAATCCTCCTTATAATTAAGGTATGATCTTACCATTGTGAAGAAAGTTTCCTACACACAAATACTTTTACGACAAATCAATCCCAATGTAGTTATCCCCACATAAATTTTGGTACAAGTTTAGGTGATGCTATAATGATAGTGGTCTTGAATTCTTTGAGTATGATTGAGATTGGAAATCTAGAATTTATGAGCTTAGAGAAGCTATAGATTATAGTATGTAAAATTAGGGAAGAATAGGGATTGATAACCTTGACTTTGCTCAATGTGTTTCATGTTTGAATAGTTATTTTTCATCTAATATGCATCTAATATATGAATTTCTAAAATCATATATTTATAGTGTTATGTAGCTTGTTGGAACAGTAAAAGATGCTTATTAGTCTAACCTTAGGAGGGTTTTACTTTTGAAAATATATATGTTTGTGAAAGATAGTGTAAAATACATTTACACCATTTTGGGAACACTAGCACCACATGGATCTAGTGTCTTTAATATGGTGCTAATGTCTAGTTGGCATACTTCTTAGAACAAAGGGCCAGGATCAAAAAATGAGGGTTTGAGACCACATTTAAGCTGACTGGGGATCCTTGTGGTCTACACAAAGGCTAAAAAAGTGTGATAATAGGATATAGGATAAGTCTAAGGGTAAGATCAGAATATTTTGTCTCAAGTAGTACTCTTAACACTCAAATACCACTTTTAGGTGATTACAACTAGTCTCTTATTATTGGAATAATTACATTTATAATGAGACTTCTAAAGTTAAAATCTAGAAGGTTGATGCATTTTAATTTTAAAGTTGCACTGGTTATTTATCTATATTATAGTATGAATATGTATTCATAGCTTTATTTACACTTGATTGTTACTGAGTTCATGACATGGAACTAACTAGTTTTTAAGGTTGTAAATAATTGTTTTGAACATAGTTATTAAGAGTTACTTGTGATATTTCATGAGTCTTTTGATGTTAATGCGAGTATGAGGTTTGTACAGTAATATTTGTTTTTTTAAGATTACATCTCAAGAAAAAATTAGAAAATCAAGTGTATCTTGAGTAATTCATATGGGATTATCATTATGATTATTGAAATTGGGTAATGTTATTAATCAAGCAAGATAATTTATGTTGATCATTATAACATATTATTATGATGTGAGTTGTAACCTTAAGTCAATAATGACTTTTAAATTACCTTAATCTATTCAAATATCCATTGAAGAGATGGAATTATTAATGAGATTTTAGTTTAAACTTCTAAGGAAGATCTTAAGTCAATAACTTTATATGGATTAATAATATGAAATCCTTGTGATTAGAATATATGACTTAAAGAGATTATAACCATAATAAAACTTATAGATGAAGTTTGTAATTGTTGTAAGAATATATGATAATGGTTAAAATAGAATAATTGCATATTAATTAAAGTTATTTAAATATTATAAAGATTATTAGAAGACAAACATTCCAATTATAAATTAATAAATCATTATTGAAGTTCAATAGACTATTTTAGGAGAGCTCCTATAATCTCTTAGAATCAAGTCATAAATAAAATTATGTAGATATTATGGTTATGCTAAAATTAACTTGGCAAATAAGTTAAGTACTTAAATTCTTTAAAAACAAAATGGTTATTATAATTCAAGGCATATTGTGATAAAGGATCATTTTCTTCATATTTAAAATTGATCATTGGAATATTAAGCAAGTTAAATGTATATCCTTATAATGATAATGAAGTTTAATGAGTTATATTCATTCAGTGTAATTTAAAATTCTTATTGGGAAAATAAGAACAAGAAAGATCTAATCTAAAGTTTTAAATAATAGTGTTATTCATAAGCTAAGGTCATGAACCTTAAGATGAAAATGTTTAATTCTCTTAAGAATGAATTTAAAATTAAAACCTAGTATAAGTGCACTTAGTTCTCGGAACTATTAAAAGGTATTGAGTCTCTTGAAATCATACAACATTCATAGTGATAATTATTGAAAATGAAAGGCTAATATTGAGCCACTATTCTAAATCAAGTAAGATCTCTAGGTAGGCATGCCTTGACATGTGATTGTAATCCTATATTGTATATTGGTAAGATGTTCCAAAATGGAAAATAAGCATGGTTGTTGAAACATCTCATGAAGCTTGCACATTTACCTTAGGTAGTTCATGCCCAATTTCATCCTCTACATGTTTGTGAATTCAAAAGGTGTTCTAAGGCTTTGCATTGCTTTTGGAAATAGTTATTTTCCTTTAACTTTGATTGCTAATTTTGAATTGGTAGATCTTGATTAAGCAATCTTAATATGATGATTGTTGTATTAAATCTATTTTCTCTCTACCTCTATTTGCTAAACTTTTATTGAATTACCCAATGAGGATTGGATAATATACATCTTGTGTTGGTACTCGGGTAAGGTCATAAGTCATTGTTAGTTCTACTAGGAAGGCCATAATGAAATATGTGGATAGGCATGTGTGGATGCGTCTACACAAACCTAATTATATTCTAATACTAAGTGGTTAAATATTTCTTAATGAATTCATTGATGAGATATATACTTAGGCTAGTTCTTGTGTTGGCTATAACATGATTATGGAGCTCATTATGTTTTCTTGTGCTAAGTTTTAGTTGAAATTTGTACCATAGTTGTTATCTCTCTCTCTCTCTCTCTCTCTCTCTCTCTCTCTCTCTCTCTCTCTCTCTCTCTCTCTCTCTCTCTCTCTCTCTCTCTCTCTCTCTCTCTCTCTGTGTGTGTGTGTGTGTGTGTGTGTGTGTGTGTGTGTGTGTGTGTGTGTGTGTGTGTGTGTGTAATTGTGGTTATTTCACATTGGTATCAGAGAATGGTTTACTACTCTAGGGAACTTTGGAGAACATTTCTTATTGTTTTCTTGTTGAGTTTTTTATTTCATCATAAGATGGTGAGAACAAGATCTATAATAATAGATAAAAACTCAAGGAATGTTAACATTGATAGAGGAAGATGTCAAGATGATAGGGTCAATATTATTGAAAGAGATGAAACACCTATCAATACTAATGGTAATAATGTTTAATCCCCTAACCATGAGGAAAAAAATCTCAATGCTGACTAGGAGGTAGTTTTGAATGGAATTATAACTACATTGAATTCATTTCAAAGTAAATTGGACACCCAAGAATAAAGGTTGAATAATTTAAAAATGATTCCATCTAAAGAAATTCTAATTGGAGTAGAAAGGTAAGTTCATGAGCAAGAACTTAAAAATAACCCTATTAATTGGCTAACCATATCTTTAAGGAGATGAATAAGATGACTCCACCAACCTTTTTAGATGAGGAATTATGTGATGCAACTACTGCATGGTTAATACACCTAAAGAAGTATTTTAATCTACATGGCATGTCCTCTAATATGAAGGTAATAGTGGATGTTTATTAGTTAGTAGGAGATATAGATCTTTGTTGGAACCATCTATGTGCTCTAGAGGGTTACCATCTAATGATTCTTACCTAGCCTAATTTTGAAAGGTAGTTTAGGAAGAGGTATCTCAGTTCCAACTTCAATTTATAAAAAATAACTAATTTTTAGCTATTGAAGCAAGAGAATATGCCTGTGACTGAGTATAAAAATAAATTTTTAAATATGTTGCATCATGTTAACTATATGCATGATGAAGAGACTAAAATCTCTAAGTTTAAGCTAGGTTTGAAAGACATATTGATGTATGATGTCAATATGACAAATCATAAGACTCTAATTGTTACTATAAAATCTACTCATATGATAGAAGAGAAGGAGAAGGCTTCTCAAAAAGAGACAAGATTTTAAATAGAATAGGTAAGAATCTAAGAATAAAAATATGTCCCCTTCAATAATTTCCAAGGGAAAAGTAAAATTTTCAAGAATCTAAGTTCTTCTAAGTTTATAATTTTTAAAATAAATCATACCCAAAGTAGTCAAATATGCCTACCACTAGATCAAATACCATTTTTGTGATGGATAAAAATACTATATTATGTTGGTAATGTGGTGATAACCACTACTATAAATATTTCCCTAAGTTGAAAATATGTCAATCAGCTAATCATAGTGTATGTAGTTGTGAATAATAGAAATTCATATTTCCAAACCACTCTTATTGAAATTAGTGGTGATATAAATGATTTTACTATTTAAATTTTGTTTGATTTAGGAAAAAATGATAGTTTTGTGAATCCTAAGTTATTAACATGTTGTAAGTTGAATCTAGTGACTTTGAAGGATGGTTGGGATGTTGTGTTCGACTCAGTTAAAATAGTACTAGTTACTAAGTGTCTTAAAGTGTATAAGATGAGACTTACGTAAATTTTAGACCCAAATTAACTTATTTTTATATCTTCTCAAATATTTTGATATTATTTTAGGCATGGATTAGTTAGAACAACATAAAGAAAATATGTACTACTATAGAAAAATGATATATTATTTTAATGATTTGGAGAAACCTATAGAAATTCAAGGTTTTATAAAATCAAAAGTATAAAAGTTGTTACCATATTTATAACTAGAGAAAGTAGTGCATAAGTGTTAAAAATTGTATCCTATTTAGATACAATAAACTACACTTGTAATAGAATCAACATTTAAATAATATCCATTTTTTCAAGAATTCTCAAATTTTTTTCTTAAAAAACTTCTTGGTTTACCTCCTAAAAATGATTTTGATTTTTTCTATTGATGTAGTAATATGGGTATCCACTATATGTAAATAATATTATAGTATTAATGCAATAAATTTGTAGAAGCTAAAAGGTCAACTATAAGAACTACTAGAAAATAACTATATTGACAAGTGTGTCACCTTTGGGTGCACCAATGTTATTTATGAAAAATAAGGATGGAACCTTATGATTTTACATTAACTATCACATGATTAACAAGGTTACCATGAAGAATCATTATTATTTGTCGATGATATATAATTTGTTTAATAAAATGAAGGATGTAGTTATATTTTCAAAGATAGAATTGAGATCAAGTTATCATCAATTAAGGATCAATGAAGAATACATCCATACAATGTCTTTCAGAAATAGATATGGACATTATGAGTTTATGATAATTCCTTTCGGCTTAACTAATGCACATATTACATTTATGAACTTAATGAATAGTGTATTCAAGAATTTTTTTACCAAGTGTTTTTGAGTCTTTCTTGATGATATACTTATCTATTATAAGAATGTAGTTGAACATGAACAACATTTACATTTAGTGTTGTTAAGGCTAAAGAATTATAAAATATTTAGTAAATTGTTAAATGTGCTTTCTTTCTAACTAAGATCCACTATTTGGGTCATATTATATCTAAGAGTGGTATTTTTATTGATACATCAAAGATTAAATATATTCAAGAGTGTCCTAATGCTAAAAATGTACATAAAGTACATAGCTTTATAAGATTGATTAGCTATTATAGAAGATTTGTTGAATTCTTTTCTAAATTAACTAACCTAATAACTTCCTTGCAACACAAGGGTAAAAAGTTTATTTGGACTTTAGAGTGTTAAAAATATTTCCTAAAACTTAAATAGTTATTGAATTCAACACCTATACTTATTTTACTAGATCCAAATAGAAATTCTGAAATATGGGCCAATACATCCAAAGGAGGCTTGGGTGGCATGTTAACTCGAGATGGTATAGTTGTGTCTTATGAGTCATGGAAAATAAAGGACCATGTGAGGAATTAAACCACTCATTAAATTGAATTTTATACCATTATTCATGCTTTTAAGTAATGAAAACACTTTTTACTAAGCATTTTGAGGTAAAGTATGACCATCCTAGCTTAGAATATTTGTTTTACCATGATGAATTAAATGCACACTAGTGTAGGTGGCTAGATTTTTTTAGTGATTTTGATATTAAGATTTCATGTGTAAAAGGTAAGGAGAATCATGTTGCTGATGTACTCATCCAACACATGTATCTCAATTCTTTATCTGTTCTTCATAATAACTTTAAAATGGAAATATTAGAACAATAATGTTTTGATAAGTTTTGCCAAGATGTAAATGCAAATTTGGCTGACGATCTTGTTGAAAATAATTTTTTTAATTTTTATATTGATTATGATGGATTAATTAGACATAAAAATAAAATTTATGTACTTGATTCTAGTTACTTAAGCAATATTTTTTCTAAAATAAGTACATAAAACACCTTATTTTGCTCATCTAGGTATCATGGAGATGACACATGACCTGAAAAATCTATACTATTGGCTTGAAATGAAACATGAAGTTACTGAATTTATGTCAAGATGTTTAGAATGTCAGAATGTGAAAGCTAAACATTTACATCTAGCAAGACCATTATACCCTCATGATGTACCATGAGGTAAATGGGTTGTGATCTCTTTGGGTTTGATAGATGGTTTTATAAAATGTAGAAGCAAACATGATACTATTCTTGTTTTTATAGATAAATTGACTAAATTTGGTTATTTCATTGATGTAAACTTAACTAAAGATGCATTTATGTTTGATTCATGGTTTGTGAAAGAAATAATATGGTTTTATGGCATGCTTAATGTTATTATTTTAGATAGAGATAAACTCTTTACTTTGAGGTTTTGGAAAAATTTAACTACTACTTTTGATACAAGGTTGAACTTTAGTTCACCTTATCACTCAAAAAAAAATTATTAGATATAAATATTAAATTAAGTTATGGAAGATATATTAAGAAAGTATGTGATGGATCAACAAGGTAAATGGGATGATTATTTACATTTGGTTTAATTTTTTTATAATAACATTTACCACTATGTGATTAAAATGGCTCCTTTTAAAACTTTGTATGGGTGCAAGTGTATAACTCCACTTGTCTAGGAAAGTTTAGAAAATAGGAATATTATTAATTTTGATGTTTTATAGGATTATGATAGAAAAATGAAAACTATTATGCAAAATTTAAAAGCTACCTCCAATAAGCAAAAGAGTTGTGTTAATTTAAAGAGGTCACCACATGAATTTCAAGTTGGAGATAAGGTTTTTATACATGTTATATCACATAAAAGTTCAATTAAATTTGGAAACTCTTACAAATTAGCTCTGTAGTTTATATGATTCTTTGAAATTTTAGAGAAAATTAGTATGTTGCCTATCGACTAGCCCTTCCTCCTTTGTCTCAAATTCACAATGTACTTCATGTTGTTTTATTAAGAAATCATCTTATTGATCCTTATCATGTTTTGGATTGGATTCATATTTAGGTTTTGGAAGAGGAAAAGATGAAGTTATATCCAGTGAAGATCCTAGACCATCGCAATGTTAAATTGAGAAATTGTGAGATTTCTCAAGTGCTAGTTCAATGTGATCCTTTATCATAAATAAGTGTTACTTAGAAAGATGAGAGTATTTTTAAGCATCATTATCCTTGGCTATTTTGATCATCAGGATGACTCTTTTCTAAGTGGGGGAGGATGTCATGTTCCTATTTTACCTACATTTATTTCATTCACTGATATAGTTTACTTGTGAACTATTCAAGACATATCTATTTCGTTTACTATTGTGATACAATTTTGATATCTATGTTGATCTATTATATTTATTGTTGAGACACTTATTGATATACTTTTCATTACATCATTTGATAGTTATGTTCAATGAGTTATTGATTTACTATTCAGTTTAGATGTATTTTTTAATTTTGATATTGCATTTATTATTTTTATATGTATAGATACTATTGATGGTCTATTCTCTTACTGCAAGGATGGGAACTTGAGCTAGGTTGTGTTCATCCCTAACAAATAGATAAATGTGGATAAATAACATGGATGAAATCAAAACAATAAACTCTATTAAAAAACTGAGCTTGATAGTATTAATGTTGGATTCATTTTGTTTACTAGACTAAAGTGTTGAGTGTTTATCATTTTAAGTTTAATTTCATTATCGATTTATTTTTAGTTAGTTTCAAATTTTGTACAATCACTAATTTTCTAGATGTTTTTTAATTCTATAATTTTCATCTTTACTGAGTTGTGTTAGTCTTGTGAAAGTTATTGGCTATTTAATATACTCTTTTTAGTCATTTTTATTCATTATGTTTTCATCTATATTAATGACTTGTCAACTTCAACATTGCATTGGTCACTAGATACTCTTATATTAATAGTTGAATCCATTATGTGTTTGAATCTTTAGTACCTTGCATAATTGTCTTAGTCCTATTTGTTTTGATGAACTATATCAACCTTTGATACGGTTAAAGTCTTTTTAAAACATGTTTTATCTATCTTGTGGCTTAATGTTTATACATTAAGGGACTTCATTATGGTTATGAAGTATTGTGGCATTCATTTTTTATTATAACCAAGTCATGGCTTGGATTTATGCTAAGGTATTGTTAGGACCACAACCTACCTTGGGTTTAGAATTAGTGGTGGTTGTTTTGTTTAAGATTTTAATATAGGGACATGTCATTGGCTCATCACATGATGCCATTGGGTCAAGACTCTTCCAAAATGGTTTTTAGGTTTTATTTTGGTCATTTTTGGCTTTTTTGAGAAACCTTACTCTTTGGGAAGACTCTATAGAAATCTTAGGCATGGGGCCAAGGGATATGAACATACAATTAATTTCATGAGTTTTTATTGGGCTTGAACTGTAGTTAATCATGTATTTTTTCAGCTATGCAGGAGTTTAATAGATTTTTTATGGGCTTAAATTTGGCTATATGGTTTGACTATTTTTTTTAAATCTTGTGTATTTCATGTGTGTTTTGACATTGGTTTTGGTAGCAACTTGGAATGTTGTGAAAGAAGGGAAGCTCTTTTTAAGTGATGTATTAAATTATGGGGTTCATTATTTTAGTTTTTTTAATGGTGAAAAATGGTTTTGTTTATAGCCACAAACATAAGCATTTATATATTAGCTTGAAAAATATTGTCTATATCTAGAATCCTAACTGGTTTGAGTGGCTTCAAGTTTTTATATTGTTTTGTATGGTGATCATTATACAACTTTGCCATGACATGTTGTGGGTTTAAACTAAGTATACATTTTGATATTGTCATTATTATTGTTGGGGTTATTATCATTTAATTATGTCATTTTATGAAGGTCATGACTATGCATTATTTGACAATGTTTTAGTTTATAAATTCATTATGAATTTTTTAAACCCTAGCTAGGTCATTCAAGTTTCTGGGTAATGTTGGTTTGTTATTATCAAACCCTATTGTGCATTACAAAATTACACCTATGATTTGTGTAAATGATGTTTTTAATCCTCCAGGTGTTTCAAAATGATCATTATAGTTTTAAAAAATATATATTTTATTATTATTTTGTTTACATGATTATGTTGGACATACTTATATTTCATTATTTGGACATTATGAGTTGACCTAGGTTTATTAAATCTTGTTTGGATTATTTGTTTGAATTGGTCATAATGTTAGATTTTACTTGAAGTCATTATGATTTGACCTACATTTAGAAATTATGATTAGTTGTCTACTTTTATTATTATTATTATTATTATTATTATTATTATTATTATTATTATTATTATTATTATTATTATTATTATTATTATTATTATTATTATTATTATTATTATTATTATTATTATTATTATTTCATTTATATCAGTATAGGTTTTTAATAATGATGCAATCTTCTTCCATTTTTGTTAAAGTCTATTTTGGTCAAAATTTTATCCATAGCTTTATCTTGGGTGTTAATTTGTCATTTTTAGTTTTCTGAAGGTGTTGTCTTCTTTCTAGATAATTTTAATTTTTAACTCATTAATAGCTATTAAAATGGTATTTGAGCATGACTACAAGATAATTTAATGACATGGATTTACGGTCCATATTATATTATTTATTTTTGGTTGCCTAAAGTTATTTTCTTTCTAAAGAGTTTTAATTTTTAGCTCATTAATATCTATTAAAATGGTATTTGAGGATGACTTCAAGATAATTGTAATACATGGATTTAAAAGCCATATTATATTCTTCAAATATAATATATCTCATAAATAAATAAAATAGAGGAATAAGTCATAGTTGTAATCATGTGCCAAGTTAATGGATCTTGGTGAGATAGAATTGGAAAATGTGGTTCATTTATTTTAGTTACTCAATTTTTTGTTGTGTTAATCTCAATGTGTTTCGGTCATCCTTTCTCCACCATTTCTATATGCACTGATCCATATCCAATTGATGGTTTGGGTTGTCTGGGGCCACTAATGGATGGGATCATTAGGATTAGCGAGGTGGGTTTGACTTCATCTGCATTGCATGCAAAATATTTTTGACACACTTCTTCATATTTGAATTTGATAGTTGATTGTAGATAAATTAAATTGTTTATGTAATTAATTTCATTCATTATAGTTGTAATATGATATAAGTTAATGCCATGTTTATCTTTCCTATTTAGGTAAAACATGTAAGATTGATCTATGGTTATGATTAAAACTAATCTTAAGAGTATTAAATTATCATTTGTATTATTATTTGTATATGCAATTCCACAAGTTTATTAAGGCATTTGATATCATGTGCTTTAGCTATATGATTTTAATATGTACTTACAAATAGTCTCTCATTAACAGAATAAGTAGATTTATAATAAAACTTCTAAAGTTAAAATACATAAGGCTAATGCATTTTAATTGTAAAGTTACACTGGTTATTTAGTTGTCTTATAATATGAATATGTATTCATAACTTTGTTTACACTTGATTATTATTGAGTTTATAGCATGGAACTAACTAGTTATTTAAGACTGTAAATAGTTTTTTTGAACATAGTTAGTAAGAGTTACTTGTGATATTTCATGAATCTCTTGATGCTAATGAGCATATGAGGTTTGGAAATTAATATTTGTATACTTAAGATTACATCTCAAGTGAAAAATATAAAGTCAAGTTTATCTTGAGTAATTCATATGGGATTATCATTATGGTTATTGAATTGGGTAATGTTATTAATCAAGAAAGATAATTTGTGTTGATCATTATAACAAATTATTATGATGTGAGTTGTAACTTTAAGTCTATAAAGACTTTTCAATTACCTTAATCAATTCAAATCTCTATTGAATAGATGGACTACTTAATGAGAGACTATTTGAAACTTCTAAGGAAGATATTAAGTTAATAACTTTATATGGATTAATAAGATGAAATCCTTGTGATTATAATATGGTGTCTTAAATATATTATAACCATCATAAGACTTACACATGAAATTTGTAATTTTTTTTAGAATCTCTAATAATGGTCAAACTAGAAAAATTACATAGTAATTAAATTTATTTAAATATTCTAAATATTATTAGAAGACAAACATTTAATTAAAAATTAATAAATCAATGTTGAAGTGCAATGGACTATTTTTGGATAGATCCTTATAATCTCTTGAAATTAGGTCACAAATAAGGTTATGTAAATCTTATGCATACGCTAAAAGTAACTTGGAAAATAATTTAAGTACTTCAAATATTTAAAAAGCAAATGTTTATTCCAAATCAAGGCATATTGTGATATTGGATCATTTGCTCCATATTTGGAATTGATCACTGGAATATTAAGCAAGTTAAATCTACATCCCAATAATGAAAATAAAGTTTAATTCAGTTATATTCATTGACTGTAATTGAAAATTCTACTTGAGAAAATAAGAACAAGGAAGTTATAATCTAAAGTTTTAAACAATAATGTTATGCATAGGCTAAGGTCATGAACCTAAGATGAAACAATTTATTTATCTTAAGAATAAATTTAAAAGTAAAACTTGGTACAAGTAAACTTAGTTATTAGAATAATTAAAAAGTATCGAGTTATTTGAACTCATAAGCAAAATTATTGAAAATGAAAGGCTAATATTGAGCCAATGTTCTAAATCAAGTAAGATCCTTAAGTAGGCATGCCTTGATAGTTGCTTGTAACCCTACCTTGTAGATTGGTAAGATTTTCTAAAATGGAACATAAGCATGGTTTTTGAAACATACCATGAAGCTTACACATTTACCTTAGGAATTTCATGCCCAAATTTATCCTCAACTTGTTTATGAATTCAAAAGGTGTTTCAAGGCTTTGCACTAATTTCTAAAATAGTCCTTTTTCCTTGATCTTTGTCTACTACTAGTGAATTGGTATATATTACTTAAACAATATTAGTAGGATGATTCTTCTATTGAATCTATTTTCTCTCTTCCTTTATTTGATAATCATTTTTTGAATTAACAAATGAGGTACTGACTATTCTATATCCTATAGGTACTCAAGTAAAGGCATAAGTCATTGATAGCTCAACAAAGAAGGCCATAGTGAAGGACATGGATACGTGTGTATAGGTGTGTCTACACTGACCTAATTTTTTCCAAATATTAAGTGGTTAAAATGCTTCTTAATGAAATTGTTGATGAGCGATGTACTTGGTTTAGTTTATGTGTTGGATATAACAAAGTTATGGATCTCATTACATTTTCCCATGCTAAACTCTAGTTTAAAATTTATACTGTAGTTATTATCTTAATATATATAAAAAATAAAATTTATGGTTAATTTAGATGCCTCAACAGGTAAATTAGGCACCACTATCATCCCAATATCAACTAACTTGGGCATGTTTTCTACAAAACCAACTATAATGGGTGTTATTGCTTCCTCAATATTAACTAGGTTGGACCCCTTTGTCACCATAAAGACAATATTTGGGCTATCATAACCAAGCACACAGTTGGAGAGAATTGTAGAGGTAAGGTGGATACTATAGGGGGTATGAAGGCAAAAAAAAATAACATGTTACTTATGTAGGGAAATGAATAACACTATGAAAAATTATCCTAATAATATTTAATGAAAAACCTATTGTGCATATTTCATAGTTTCAATCCAACATAATACTAAGGATTGCCTAGTTATTGAGAAACAAAGTGAAGATAAAATGGTGCCAAATTTTAACAAGGTGAACACCCCACCTAAGTAACCTTCAATTGTACATGTTATTATAAGATAAAACATAAATATAAATAACTTGGGACCTTAGAGATGCCAAAGGATAATAATATCTAGAAAGTGTGAGAAGATAAGTACTTGCACCTTAGAAGAGAGAAATTATTGATGATTGAAGTGCTTAAACTTTTATAGTCAATAATAATGTAGGATGGAATCACTTCCAATGTGGTAAACATAAATATGAAAATTTATGGTCAATTTATGCACATTGTACAACATAAATAAGTAGTGACTACACTCACTGATCTTATCAAATTATATGTCTACTACAAAATTAGAATATATCTCAAAATATCATAAAATTACTATAGAATCTATTACATTATACAATTAAGGGGATTAAGAAAATATAAAAATGGTTTGGTATAAACAAATAAATTATGTGATATGTATGCCAAAATGGATAACAAACTCATAGGCTATGAGGTGTGGAATGCTATATTTGCTTTTGAGAGCACTATTAGAATGATGAAAATATGCATTAATCTATAATCTAATAAATTTTATATTAATACAATAAAACCATGTCAAACCTATTTTTAGGTTGGAAGAC
The DNA here is from genome assembly GCA_037957365.1 of Torreya grandis. Lineage (NCBI taxonomy): Eukaryota > Viridiplantae > Streptophyta > Pinopsida > Cupressales > Taxaceae > Torreya > Torreya grandis. The sequence goes on from JARHVA010007672.1 coordinate 531,809, forward strand.
ATATAAATCATGTTTGTGAAGGGATTTATAGATCATAATTATGAATATAAATGAGATACACTATCCTTTTCCGATTGGGGCAACATTATTTTATGATGTCTAGATAACTATAAATATTATGGATAACTTATTGGAAGCTCATCAAGATGATTCCATCATTGTAATTACAATTAATAATTTATTTATTTTTAGCTATACATGGCGTTAAACAAACCAAATTCACCTCATGCTCACATACCAAAAAGCTAGTATAAGTTATATGTTAAACCAAATAAATAAGTTGTCCTAAAAAAACATTTACCATACTTATCATAAACTTCATGGGTTGTGTAGGATTCCTATGGATTAGACTATATTCAAAGGTAAATATTGTGAATTACAAAAATTTTATATCTAGGTAAGAAAATAAGATACAAGTCACCTTTGATGTGTTCATCCACTAGGTTAGGGATATACCAGATCTATTAGTTAGTTGTGACAAACCAATATTACATAAAGCCAACATAGGAATGATCATTATATTATATTAATGGGGATTACAATGTGGATATGAAAGATTAGGGGAAAATTGACCATGAACTAAAGTTGATGCACATGGCATTTATAATTAATTTATCCATTTCTCAATTTATTGACACCAAGATTTGTTAAAACACATCAAAAAAATTAAAGTGCATGTTTTAAAAGTAGATACCCACACAATTTAATTAAATCATGAATTGAAAGGAATAATTTTTTTTGTGGGATATACATAGGTTAAAGTACTTAAATTGGGAGGAATCTATTGAAATGGTATGAGGAGGATTCCATAAAACAACCAAACTATCATATAAATGGCCAAATTTTCAAGGAGGAAAATGTATGGAAATACATGTCCATTCATGAATGGATATTATAAAAATTTAACATCTATCTATCTTACCAAGTTCATATTTTATAAGGTATGTTTTAAATTCACTCTCTAAATATTTATATATGCATTAGGAATTCAAGGTAGAGACAAACATATGACCTCAAGTATAACATGACTTCAGTTAGACCTTTGTCTTTGAGAATGAAAATCTAATGGTGCATAATAAATTGGAAACAATGAATATATTCTTGTGCTATGAGGGAGTGGATAATATGAATATTTTAAACAAATAAAAATATAAGGTAAAAATTTCTACTAGAATCCAATAAAATTAGAGAAATATCACTCCATTTGGGATTAGAAAGGATTCATTCTCAAGTCTTGTAAAAATATTTGAAATAGTGCAAGTAGCTCTATATCCTCCAAAAGTGAATAAGATTTAGATGTAAAAGGGATGTTTGAAATTTATAAAAATATTAATCTACAAAATAAATAATGTGTATGCAAAGGTAAATAAAACTTATCTATTAATCAGTCTTAGCTTGAAGAATACAAATCATAATTACACTTCCAATTGCTAATACATTAGATATTTAAGGTCATGACCAAGATGGATCTATTAGACCTAACCAAGGGATATCTTACCATAATAACATCATTTGAGATGGTTATAAATCTTATAGTAGAGTAACACCATGTAATAACCCTAGCTAGGTCCTATGTTTTCATATTTACAAAGTAAATGACAAGTAAAATCTAATCTAGTGCTCACCAAAGATTGTGGCAAAAAGTAGGGGTAATAAACATAAAAAGTAAAAATGCATAGAAGATATATAATCTTGTAAATGTTTAAGAAATATTAATGCATGGGAGATAATTAAAAATTATAATCTATCTACTCTTACAAATGAGAAACAAATTAAGGAATACTTACCTTTAAAGATGAACCCACCAAGACTCAATCTCTCTATTAGACAAGGTGTTTTGTAAGAGGTTATTATGGTATGTAAGGATAACAAGGATAAGTAATCTATAGGCTACATATATTCTCTATACTTCCAAAGTGCTTATACATAATAGATGATTCGTATCTTTAAATAAAGTATTAAAACTATAAGCTATGTTCCTCAAGTAGAATTGTGGATGAGTAAATGTGAAATATATTCTTCTTCTTCTTCTTCTTCTTCCTTTCTTCTTCTCAATGATATAAATGGATGTGTATATATAGTTTGATCTAACCCTAATTTTATTTAATGTTTAGATGATAAGGTTATCCCAATTGACTCTGTATCATTAATTAATAAAATAAATTAGGTCTCAATCTAGGTCAGTCAAAGTCGACCTAGACCCATAACATTTTTTTTATTAATTTGAATATAGGGTCAATGGGGCCAATAATATAATGTAAATAATAAAAAAGGGGTTTAGGCTTAAAAAATAGTTAAGTAAGGTGATGAAAACCTAGAGGAGTGTGCAAGAGAGGAGAAAAGGCTTAGGGAAGTGTCTAGGAGATGGTTGCATTGATATCAAGTGGTAGTATAAGGGACAAAATTATTATAAAACACCAATGGTTTGACCACCCCTTTTATAGTGCATCCTTTAAGGCATGAACTTAGATAGATTGAAACTCGATGGGTTTTTGCAAGAGAGAAAACATCAATAATTGATAAAGTTTAAAAATATTATGTGTATACATATGCCCCATTTGAATCTCATCACATGTCATGTAGGTGTAATAGGGGATGTTACTTTAGGAAAAGAATGTAACAATACATAATGTTGAAGCTAAATAAATTTTAGTAAGAATAACGTAAGATAAATGAAAGGAAAGAATTGAAAAACACATACCTTTACTTATTGTAGTGTTATAGATAAGGAATAAAGTGAAATAAATGTGAAGTGTCAAATGTAGGGAACATTAGGTGAACTTATAAAAATTCATAAAAAAGAGAAAAAACTTGATTTTTTTTTAGAAAATTACATATAATATGTGAGAATACTCTCTAAGATGTCAGGATTCCATAACATCTTATGGTTTGAAAAAATGGCTAGTATAAATAAATATATGGTCAAAAAATGGAATTTGGTCATAAATATTTGACAGGTAAATAATTTTGAATAGGAAATATAAATAGGGTGAAAAATAATTCATTTATTATTATTATTGTTCCAAGAGAATAGAGCTCTTCAAAACCTAGTGCAATACTAGAGAGCCATAATGGTGAGGAGATGACAACTAAATAAGGAGGATGCTTGGTAGCCAAAGTGAGTGTAACATAGATAAGCAATAATGAATTTCAATTTTTTTAAGTAATTTTATTTGAAGTTGAGCTAGATATATATAATTGATTGGTAAGCAAAATCTAAGCACTGAATACTAGCCCTAAGAAAATTTTAGGGAAACTAGGGGTAGAACGGGGTACTAGGTAGAAATGAGTCATATTAATAAATGCCTAAGGCATTTATGGTAAATGGTCAAAAAGTAGCCATAGTGAAAGAACAAAGTTGACCTAGTCAACTTAATTTTCAAGGTGAGTAGAAGATAGGGGTTGATTATGTAGTAGTGGGATAATATAGTATTGATAAAGATGGTTGAATTTGTAGTAGTAAGCTAATATATTCTAAAATGAAAATATGGCTGAATATGTACCTTATATTTGATGCATTTGTTAATAAATGGTCGATATAGTTTGTTAAGGATGGTCGATTATGCACCATAGGTTGATGTAGTATACTATAGTTGTGAAATGGATGATTTAATATCAAATAGACTGATTTTGTTTAGTAGGATGGGTATAAGGCCAATTTAGTATCAAATATATTGATTGTGTAAAAAAACTAGAAAACATAAGAAACTAAACCAAACTAGTTGATGAAGTAGTTAATTTGCAAATCTTTAAGAATGTATTTTAATTATTTATGACATGGAGATTTGATACATCCTTTGTTATTTAATATTTTCAAAGACACCAGAGATATTGGCACCTAGTAGATGCATTATGGCTACCATATTTATTGGATTGTTTGGTAGATGTGGATAGAGTTTGATTGATCTCCTTAGGTTTTGGTGACATCATGGATATGAGACAAATCTATTTGAGTGTTGATCTCATTGTCATGTTCCTAGGAGCATGAGAATGGTTTTACCAACACTTTTTTATGGGATGTGGATGGGGACATAATTGAGGTGGGTATAAATTTGGAGGACATCAATACATTACTTGGACTTCTTATACAAGAGACACTGATGATTACTGATACTTTGGAGTAAGAGGATCTTGATTAGATATGATTCACCCTAGATTATTGGTGAAATTTTTGGATGTTTATATTAAAAAATTTATGGGCATTTAGAGGGTGGTGATAGGACTTTTGACAACACAAGTTATATGTCACAAGTAAAATGGTAAGGTACCACTGTATGTGATAGACTTATGCTAGTCCATATTGGATCAAGGAGCACTCTATTATTTTGGGGATATCATCTAGGTCCATATCATGCATGATATGGATGAGATGATATCAAGAGGTAAAAAACCATGGGACCAAATATTTTATTGAGTGCATGGATATATGAGAGGTTTCTCATGTATTGACCAACTAGGTTACCCCATGTAGTTAATGATATATTACCTCAAGTCTTGATATAGAGATAAGACCTTGTAGTGTTGGTCATGCCCCATGTTATAACATGACAAACTATCAGATGAGAGGAGAATGTGTGGCATCCCTATACGCACATAGATGATATATGGCCTAGTTGGTTGACCATTATAACAGGGTTGGTATAGGTGTGAAGCATGGGCCATTACACATCATGGGTGAAGCTACATCTAGTGGCATGTTTACTAGGATATATTGGACTCCCCCATCAATTGGACCCTTTGGTAGTGCCTACTTATTGGGCACAACATGCTAGAAAGTCAAAAGGGAAGGGAGGTGGAAGAGTACTTATAGTGATCAGGCCTTAACATGCTAGACCATAGACTGATTGAGCATGATATTAGGTGGAAGTGGAACTAACAAGGGTAGGAATAATGGATGTGCATGAAAGGGAATAATAGGTACCATAATAAAGGTATTGACAACCAACATGTTCTCATCAAAGATGAAGGCATCATCAATATGAGGAGACATAGACATTAACTACTACATTAGGGGTCTCAATAGTCACTCTAAGACATTTTTAGTCTGTAGAGTCACCCCTGAGGAGAATATCATGACATACTTCAATGCTAACTCTTGGGTTTGGATTGGTGTATAGGAAATTGATAAAGGATGTGCTTATTAGACAAGCAGATGGGGAGGCTATAATTAGTGAAACTAACATTGGTGAGAAATGTTTTCATTTTAATTTAAGTTTTTTATATAGGATACTAGTTACATTATGATTATGGTAGATAAATGATTTTGAGATATATATTTAATCTTATCCTATCTGGGTTTGGTTTTATAGATCCTATGATAGAGGATATCAGATGGGGATACCTGGTTATGGATGCATACCATGACATTTTAGATGGGGTGTTAGCACCATACAACCACAACACATTATAAGATATTGTGATTCCATCTACCCCATCCTAGGGGGTTAGTTTATACTTATGGGAGAGGTTGTGAGGTAGATATAGGCACATGGTTATGGGATACAACCAGTAATAGGGGTTGGAGTAACAGAGGCACAATTTTGGTAAGCCCTATCACAATAAAGATTTGTGCACATGGTGACCACCATCTAAATTGAATAGGTACAGGCCTAGGTGGCCAATCTACAAGGATAGGTTGATGGATTGAGATTTTATACTAACTCTTTAAAATTCACTATTCATAGGGGATAGTCACATATATCTATCGATAGAGTGACTAGGCCACATGATATACATGATGGAACCTAACCTTAGAGACAAAGCTATTATATTTTTAATTTTGTATAAAACTTGTGATGATATATATATTTATGTTGACATTTTGATTGATCTCATGAGTTGTAATTGTAATTGGATGTAGATTCATGGATATATTTATTTATAGCACATGTATCTAGCTTCTATTATATATGCTATGGGAAATATATGATGAGTTATGTGATACACATGCATGGTGAAAAATAAAAAGGAAAAATGATTGGAAACATATAAGTAATAAAAAAAATGTAATACACACTATATCATGATGGGAAATGTGTAAGAACAAAATATGACTAAATATAATAAACCAAACATCGTAAAAGGAATAAAAAATGTTTTTTAACTATGTAAAATATTGACACCAAATTAAAACAAATAAAAATCACACTTTATCACATTGGGAGTTATGGATTTTTTTGTAATAAAATGGAAGACACATGAAAAACCAGTTGTATAAAAACAAAACAATTAAGTCAATCAATCATACTAAATCACATTGGTAAGTATAAAAAACAAGATAAAAGTGTAAAATTAAATTAAATTTATCACACTAATTAAATTTGGGAAGTATGAAAAATTTAATAAAATGGTTGTAAGCATACATGCAATCAAAAAATAAGAAATAAAGTGGTTGTAAGCATACATGTAATAAAAAATTAGAAGATAAAGGTGAAATATTAATGAATTAAGCATAAAACATACTAAATAAAGATGGGAAGCATGTCAATGATGTGTAACTCATAATCAAACACTACTTATCTCAAATTTGGCACATGTAATTTCATTATGACATGGGTATTGGAATATATTATGAGGAAGGCCTAGTCATATCCATGGTTTTACACTACAACTCACAAAGGGAATAATAATGAGGTGGAAAAAATGGTTTTTTGTAATAAAATGGAAGACACATGAAAAACCAATTGTATAAAAACAAAACAATTAAGTCAATCAATCATACTAAATCACATTGGTAAGTATAAAAAACAAGATAAAAGTGTAAAATTAAATTAAATTTATCACACTAATTAAATTTGGGAAGTATGAAAATTTTAATAAAATGGTAATCATGCAATCAAAAAATAAGAAATAAAGTGGTTGTAAGCATACATGTAATAAAAAATTAGAAGATAAAGGTGAAAGATTAATGAATTAAGCATAAAACATACTAAATAAAGATGGGAAGCATGTCAATGATGTGTAACTCATAATAAAACACTACTTATCTCAAATTTGACACATGTAATTTCATTATGACATGGGTATTGGAATATATTATGAGGAAGGCCTAGTCCTATCCATGGTTTTACACTACAACTCACAAAGGGAATAATAATGAGGTGGAAAAAATGGTCATAATGATTGTACAATATGGTTGTAATATGGTAATTTGTGAGGAAGGCCTAGTCCTATCTGTGGTCTTACACTGCAACTCACAAATCAAAACCCAAGGGGGAAATATTAGTTAACAAAATAATATTTCTCAAGGGGAGATATTAGGAATGTTTTAAATTAGAAAGGGAATGTAAAAATCATGATAGGAATTTATGAGAATACCTTAGTAAATATGAGGCATGCTAGGGACACAAAAAACACTAAGAGTCCAGTGACTAACAAAATACAAAGGATATATGTTCACAATAAGCTCAAAGTTGTACAGGCAAATAGATGAGATACTAAAATCAACTCATGTTGGTTATATGAACAATAAAATTAAAATGGACCTACCTTCGCACAACATGTTCCCCATTCCTTAGGACCTCATATAGATACATTAGTCTACTATAAAGATTGGTTACTTGTGTGAGAAATTTGTTAACACTAAAAGTTTTATTTATTTATTATTATTATTATTATTATTATTATCCTTTCCCAATTTACTAGCCTACTACACCCCAATGGACCTCAACTCTATCATGAGGCCAAATTTTGAGTTTTATCTTCAATTAGAAAAAGGAGATGCACTATGAATCACATCTTTTCGTGTGATTTGACTTCTAAAATTTGTATGTTGCCTTTTATATCATTGTCTTTTGTTTAAATGATTTTGATTTTAAATTTTATGGCCCTTATGATTCCTCCTCCATATGTATTTATAAAAACAAACATGAGTGATGGAAGTGATACATATGAATTATCTTTAGACTTTGGTTAAAGAAAGATAAGTATCTAAATATATGACTCACTACAAACTTAAGCTTACCTATGAACCAATATGTTATCTCAAGTTTCAACCATATGTATGCTTAGTATGTAAAAGGAGATAAGGGAATAAAGGGAGATCCAAATTAGATCGATAAGATAAGAGTATAATGAGATGTATTTTTTGCTAAATAATCACATGGTTAAAAAAAGAGTGCTAAGGGGATCAATGTTTATATAACAAAGTCACAATAATAATTATTTGAGTTGTTGAGATATGGTAGCAAAAAATCATTAGGAAAGATAAAGATATCCATAAAATAAATGATCTCATAAATATAAGCATGAATTCATGGAAATAATGAAAATAAGCCATAAGAAAATATGAAAGAAAGTGAACCCATATAAAACCCATAATGCATAATATAAAGATCCATGTGAAATAGATATGTGAAACTAGATTCGACACATAGACAAATGTTATAAGATATATAAAAGTGGATCACAAGTCCAATCCAAAATCATAATAAAGTGAAAGAAAACCATGTTATGCTCATAAATATTGATAAATTTATCCACAAATATTATTCATGACATTTAAAATATATCTATAAAGTTGGATCTTAATGGTAGGATGAGTCTCATTTATCGTCAGGGAAAGTTGTGAAAAGACCTCTTACCAAATATCTTCAACAAAAAATATGGGCATAGCTAAATGATAATGCTTGTGAGGTTTCCTATTCATATAATACTCAAGGAGGGGAATATATGATAGAATAGGAATGGTATTTGAGGGATAATAAAGTGACATCACTAGTGGAGAAGGGACCACATGTGGGGAAGAAGGAACCATATGTGAAGAAGGAAGAGCCTTCTTACATGGGAAACCTATGAAAGGAGAAATAATGGGGAAATGAATAGTCATAAGGTGACCATGTATATGTTTTTGGAGAATATAACAATAATTGATATGATGGGTACCACACTAGTTCCAAAGACAATATACCTCCCCATATTTTGGGATATATTCAAGTGAGAACTTTGGAAGAGGTATAGCATTATCTTTGGGTTGGAGAAGGTTAGGATGCAATGTGTTAATATATTTCCAAAATTTTCAACAATGTGTGGAATAATGATTTTATATTACATATAAGTCACAAATAGGCTTGTTAGTAGACTTCAGTGGTCTATGAATAGAAGAGGTAGAAGCAGAAGCTAAAGAAGGCTGATGTAACTGGTAGTCTCTAGTCCAATGAATAAAAAAATTATGAATATCATATTAAGGTTGATTTTTCCATTGGGTGGGTATGGGATAAATCTATGAAGGTCATTACCAAGGAAATGTAGGGTTGGTATAGAGACTAGGCTAGGTTTGTCTAAAGTTAAAACAAAATTAGATATAGGATGAGGCTCAGATAAAGGTCAAACAGGAGGAGGGTTTGGACTAGGTTCAGTTGAAATTGAGGTAGGACATATATAGGTATTAATAGTGGTAACTAACATCTCTGAGGGAATAAAAATATAAGTATCATGGTATCTATAAAAATGATAAGGACTAGTTATAACATGATTCATGAGCATGATTCTAAGAGGCTCTACTAAAACTGGAGGTGTACCATACAAGCACTCCATATTTACCTGTGATGAATTTGAATATTTTTTAGATCAAAAAAAATTATGCTATGATTCTCAAATGATGATTCAAAAAAAATTCTAATAAAATTAACTAGTTTGATAGAGTTTGTAAAACGTATGTTGAAAAAGAAGTTACAAATAGAGTCGACTAGATTAACTATGTTTATAGACCTTTATACTTAAAGAGAATAACTATGAATAGAGTCAACTACTTTGACTATGTAAGAAAATATGGAATTGAAGAAGAAAAAAATGACAAACTAATTAATAAAGTCACGTGTATTTAGAGAAGACACTACACAAAAATAACATAGTAATTTTGGAGAGACTATGTGTTAAACCTACACATACACTATTCTAAATATATCTATAAGTTTGATATAGTACTAAAAATATATATAAATATATAATATAATGATAAAATGAAAGCATGAAAGAAAACCTACAAGGGTTTTTTTCATGTTGGATTCACCAAAATGTATGTAAAGGGAAACTAAATTGATCTATTAATTAATCCTAGCTCAAAGAAGATAAATCATACTTACACTTCCAATTATTGATACATTATATATTTGGGGTCATGACCAAGATGGATCCACTAGATATAACCAAGGGATATCTTACCACAATAACATCACCAAAAAATGTTCCAAAGCCTCTAGTCAAACAACACCATGCAATAACATTAACTAGGTCATATGTTTTAGTATTCATAAATTAGATGACGAGTATAGTAAAATCTAATCTAGTGCTCACAAAATAGTGTGGTAAAAAGTGTGGGTAATATACATAAAAATTAAACGTGCATATAATATATATACTCAATTAATGTATAGTAAATTCTAATTCATGGGAGAGAAGTACAAAAGCTAATATGTCTACTCTTAAAAATGAGGAAAAAATTTAGGAATACTTACCTTTGAATACAAACCTATCCAACCTCAATATCTCCCTTGGCCAAGGTTATTTGCAAGAAGTTGTTGTGGTATGTAAGGATAACAAGGATAAGTCATCTCTAGACTATACAACTTCTATATACATCTAATATACTTCTCCACAAGACATGATTCATATCTCTAAAAAAATTATTAGAACCCTAAGATATGTTCCTCAAGTATAATGGTGGATAAATAGATGCATAATATATTCTTATTCTTCTTCTCTTCTCTTCTCTTAAATAACATAAATAGGTGTTCATATATATCTCTATCTAACCCTAAACCTTATAAAAAATTTAGCTGACAGGATCAGCCCAATCAACTATGTATCTTTAATTGATAAAATAAATTAGGTTTCAATCTAGGTTAGCCTGGTCTAGCCTAGACCCATAACCTAATTTTATCAATTTGAATACATGGTCAATGGGGTCGACAATGTCACATAAACTATCAAAAAGAGTTTTAAGCTTAGAAAGAGGTTAAGTAAGGTATTGAAAACATGGAGGAGTGTGCAAGAGAGGATAAAATTCTTAGGGAAGTGTTTAGGATATGGTAATGTTAATAACAAGTGGTATTATAGGGGACAACAATCCTATGAAGCACTAATGGTTTGACCACTCTTTTCTTGGTCTACCTTTTAAGGCATGCACTCAGAGAGACGACTTGATCAGTTTTTAAAGAGAGAAATCATTAGTAATTGATAAAGTTTGAAAATATTATGTGTATATAGAAGGCACAACGAAGGTAGAAGAGAAAATGCTGAAAAACTTAAATATAGAATAACAAATAGGTAGATGAAATGTTGTGGACTCCATGAAGGATAAAGGTAAAAATATACATAAATAAAAATATGTAAATAATTTTAAAACATAATCATCTTGTAAGTACTTGAAATTGAAGTAATGGGGATTACTAGACACAATAGTAAATATCAAAGGTATTCATATTATTATGAGACTACGTATATACCAAAGGTAGTCCAACTATTGTGAGACCTAGAAAACATGTTTCCCACCACCTTAAATGAAGTAAAAGGGGAAAACTTGGATTTTATATAGATGAAAAGTGAACTAAAATAGTGCACAAGGCTAATCAATAAAAGGCCATACATGTTGAGTTCAAATGTGAAGTGAAAGGTCAACACTAAAATTGATCACATGATTAGAGCAAGTATTATTTATCCAATTAAAAAAATAGATTGGATATTATTTATCCTATGGTGGTTTATCCTAAGAAAAAAGGGAAAATAAGTTAAGTACTTCATTGCTTTAAAAATCAAATGGTTATTCTAAATCAAGGCATATTGTGATACAGAATCATTTGTTCCATATTTAGAACTGATCACTGGAATATTAAGCTAAATATACATCCAAATAATGAAAATAAAATTTAATTGAGTTATATTCACTAAGTGTAATTGAAAATTCTACCTGGGAAAATAAGAACAAGGAAGTTATAATATAAAGTTTTAAATAATAAAGTTATGCATAGGCTAAGGTCATCAACCTAATATGAAACAATTTATTTATCTTAAGAATGAATTTAAAAGTAAAACTTGGTATAAGTGAACTTAGTTCTTAGAATAATTAAAAGGTATTTAATCCCTTGAACTCATATGCATAATTATTTAAAATTAAAGGCTAATATTGATCCAATGTTCTAAATCAAATAAGATCCTTAAGTAGGCAAGCTTGACATATGCTTGTAACCCTGCCTTATAGATTGGTAAGATATTTTAAATGGAACATAAGCATGGTTTTTGAAACATATCATGAAGCTTACACATTTACCTTAGTAATTTCATGCCCAACTTTGTCCTTTGATTGTTTTTGAATTCAAAAGGTGTTCCAAATCTTTGCATTAATTTTGGAAATAGTCCTTTTTACTTGATATTTGCCTACTTATTTTTAATTAGTATATATTGCTTAAAAAAGCTTGGTATGATGATTCTTCTATTGAATCTATTTTATCTCTTCCTCTATTTGATAATCATTTTTTGAATTAACCATTGAGTTACTAGTTATTCTATAACCTGTATAGGTACTCAGGTAAAAGCATAAGTCATTGACAACTCATCTAAGAAGGCCATAGTGAAGTACATAGATAGGTTTGTATAGGTGTGTCTACACTAACCTACTTATATCAAAATACTAAGTGGTTAAAATTATTCCTAATGAATTCATTAATGATTTATATACATGGTCTAGTTTCTGTGTTGGATATAAAAAAGTTATGGATCTCATTATGTTTTCCCATGCTAAACTCTAGTTTAAACTTTGTACCATACTTTTTATCTCAGTATATATAAAAAATAAAATTTATGGTTGTTTTAGATGCATTAATAGGGAAATTAGGCACCACTATCATCCCAATATCAATTGACTTAGACATTTTTTCCACAACACCAACTATAATGGGTGATACTACTTCCTCAATATCAACTAGATTGGCCCCCTTCATGACCACAAAGACAATATCTGGGAAATCATAACCAAGCACAAGGTTGGGTAGAATTTTAGAGGTAAGGTGGATACTACATGGGTTATAAAGGCCACCAAAAAATAACTTAAACAACCAAAATAATAAATAACATGCTACTTATGTAGGGAAATAAATCACACTATGAAAAATTATCCTAATAATCTTTAATGAAAAACCTATTATATATATTTTAGAATATCAATCCAACATAATACTAAGGATTTCCTAGTTATTGAGAGAAATAAAGTAAAGATAAAATCGTGCCAAATTTGAACATGGTGAACACCCTACCTAAGGAACCCACAACTGTACATGTTATTATAAGATAAAACATAAATATAAATAAATTAGGACCTTACAGATGCCAAAGGATAATAATATCTAGAAACTGTGAGAAGATAAGTACTTTCACCTTAGAAGAGAGAAATTATTGATGATTGAAGTGGTTAAACTTTTATAGTCAATAATAATGTAGGATGGAGGCAAGTCCAATGTGGTAAACACAAAGATGAAAATTTATGCTCAATTCATCCACATTTTACAACATAAATAAGTAGTGACTACACTCATTGATCTTCTCAAATTGATATGTCTTCTAAAAAATGAGGATATATCTCAAAATATCATAAATTTATTGCATATTTTATTACATTATACAATTAAGGGGATTGAGAAAATATAAAAAAGATTTGGTATGTGAAAAAAATAAATTATGTGATATGTATGCCAAAATGGATATCAAACTTGTAGGCTTTGAGGTGTGGAATGTTATATTTACTTTTGAGAGCACTATTAGAATGATGACAATATGCATTAAGATATAATCTAGTAAATTTGATATTAGTACAACAAAACCATGTCAAACCTATTGGTAGGTTTTAATACATATATATCAAGTTTGTGAAGGGATTTATAGGTCATAAATATGAAGATAAATGAGATACACTATCCTTTTTAAATTAGGGAAAAATGAGTTTATGATGTCTAGATGACTATAAATATTATGGATAACTTATTGTAAGCTCATCAAGATGACATCAACATTATCATTGCAATTAATAAATAGGAGTTTGGGCCATACATGGTATTAAACGAACCAAATTCACGTCATGCTCACATACCAAAAATCTAGTATAAAGTAGATGTTGAACCAAATAAATAAGTGGTCCCAAAAAAATATTTACCATAATTATCATAAAATTCATGGTTTGTGTAAGATTCCAATGGATTATATTAGATTTAAAGTCAACTATTTTGCATTCTAAAAGTTTCATAACTAGGTAAGAAATTAGGATACAAGTCACATTTGATGTGTTCATCCACTAGGTTAGGGATATACTAGATCTATTAGTTAGTTGTGACAAACTAATATTACATAGAGCCAATAGAGGAATTATCATTATATTATATTAATGAGGATTCTAATGTGGATATGAAAAATTGGGTAAAAATGACCATGAATTAGAGTCTATACACATGGCATTTATAACTGATCCCTCCATTCCTCAGTTTATTGACACTAAGATTTGTCAAAACTCATCAAAAATATTAAATTGCATGTTCTACAAGTAGATACCCACATAATTTAATTAAATTATGAATGGAAAAGAATCATAATTTTTTTTGGGGTTATATATATATGTTAAAGGACTTGAATTGGGAGGAATACATTGAAATGGTATGAGAAAGATTCTATAACACAACCAAACTATCATATAAATGGCCAAAGTTCCAAGGAGGGAAATGTATGGAAATACATTTCCATTAATGCATGGATATTATAAAAATTTAATAAATATCCATATTATTAGGTTCATATTTTCCAAGGTATGTTAACTCTTCTCTCTAAATCTTTAGATATGCATTAGGAATGCAAGGTAGAAAAAAACATATGAAATCAAGTATAACATGACTTCATTTAGACCTTTGTATTTGAGGATGAAAATATAATGGTGCATAATGAATTTAAAAAAATTAATATATTCTTATGCTATGGGAGAGGAGAGTGGATGATATGAATATTTTAAACAAAGAAAAATCCAAGGTGAAAAGTGCTACTATAATCCAAAAAAAATAGATAAATATCACTCCACTTGGGAGTAGAAAGGATTCATTCTCAAGTCTTGTAAACATATTTGAATTAGTGCAAGTAGCTCTATAGGCTCCAAAAGTATAAAAGTGTTGGATGTAAAATGGATTGTTGATACATTAGATATTTAAGGTCATGACCAAGATGGATCTACTAGACCTAACCAAGGGATATCTTACCAAAATAACATCACTGGAGAGGGTTATAAATAATTTATTAAAGTAACACCAATAAATAATTCTATCTAGGTCCTATTTTTTCATATTTACAAATTAAATGACAAGTAAATTAAATTCTAATCTAGTGCTCACCAAAGCTTGTGGCACAAAGTCAGGGTAATAAACATAAAAATTAAACATGCATAGATGATCTAAAATATTGCCAATGTATAAGAAATCCTAATGCATTATAGAGAGGTACAAATTCTAATCTATCTACTCTTACAATAGAGAAATAAATTTAAGAAACTTACCTTTGAATATGAACCTTTTGAGACTCAATCTCTTTATTGGACAAGGTGCTTCACAAGAGGTTATTATGGTATGTAAGGAAAATAAGGATAAGTCATCTTTAGGCTACACAAATTCTTTATGATTCTAAAATACTTCTCCATAAGACATTATTTGTATCTTGAAATAAAGTATTGAAACTATAAGCTATGCTCCTCAAGTAGAATTGTGGATGAGCAAATGTGCAATATATACTTCTTCTCTTCTCCTAAATGATATAAATGGATGTGTATATATATCTAAATCTAACCCTAAATATTTTTGAAATTTTAGTTGAAAATGTTATGCCAATTGAAACTATATCATTAATTAATATAATAAATTAGGTCCAAATCTAGGTCAACTAGAGTTGACCTAAACCCATAACATTTTTTATTACTTTGAATATAGGGTCAATGGGGCCAATACTATAACGTAAATCATAAAAAAGGGCTTTAGGATTATAAAAGGGTTAAGTAAGATGGTGAAAAATTGGAAGAGCATATAATATAGGATAAAAGGCTTAAGGTAGTGTCTAAGAGATGGTTGCATTGATAAGTGGTAATATAAGGGACAAATATCCTATGAAGCACTAATGTTTTCCCACCCCTTTTTTGGTGCGTCCTTTAAGGAATGCACTCAGAGAGATTGAAATTTTATGGGTTATTAGAAGAGATAAATCATCATTAATTGATAAGTTTTGAAAATATTATGTGTATATATATGCCCCATTATAATCTCATCAAATGTGACATAGGTGTAATAGGTGATGGTACTTTAGGAAAAGAACATAACAACACATAATGTTGAAGTTGAATAAGTTGTAGTAAGAAAAAAGTAAGATAAATGAATGAAAAGAATTATTTTACACATACCTTTACATACCTTAGTGTTATAGATAAATAATGAAGTGAAATAAATGTGAAGGTGTCAAATGTAATGAATATTAGGTAAACCTATAAAAATTAGTGAAAAAGAGCAAAAAATCAATTTTTTGCAAAAAATTACATATAATATGTGATAATATTCTCTAAGATGTTAGGATTCCATAACATATTATGGTTTGAAAAAATGTCTAGTAGAAATAAATATATGGTTTAAAAATGGAATTTGGTGGTAAATATTTGATAGGTAAATAATTTTTAATAGGAAATATAAATAGGGTGAAAAATAATCCTTTTTTTATTATTACTATTCTAAGAGAATAAAGCTTTGTGAGACCTAATGCAATACTAGAGAACCATCATGGTGAGGAGATAACATTTGAGATAGGGAGGATTCTTGGTAGACACAATGAGTGCAACATAGGTAAGTAATAATTAATTTCAACTTTTTTGAGTAATTTTATTTGAAATTGAGCTAGATATATAAAATATTCTAGTAAGTAAAATCTAGGCACCAAATACTGACACTAGGAAAAATTTATAAAAACTAGGGGTAGATTGGGGTATTGGGTAGAAATAAGTCATAGAAATAAACTCCTAATGCATTTATGGTAAATGCTCAAAAATTATCCATAGTGAAAGAACAAAGTTGACCTAGTCGACTTAGTTTACAAGGTGAGCATAAGATAGGGGTTGACTATGTAGCAGTGGGTAGATAGTATTATTAAAGACGGTTGACTACATATTAGTGGGCAAATGTATTCTAAAATGAAAATATGGGTAATTATGTACCTTTTTTTTGATGCATTTGTTAATAAGTG
Source organism: Torreya grandis (assembly GCA_037957365.1). Lineage (NCBI taxonomy): Eukaryota > Viridiplantae > Streptophyta > Pinopsida > Cupressales > Taxaceae > Torreya > Torreya grandis. The sequence goes on from JARHVA010007672.1 coordinate 549,047, forward strand.
GTTGATACAGTTTGTTAAGGAGGGTTGATTATGCACCAGAGGTTGATCTGGTATGCTAGATTTTAGGAAGAGCTGATTTAGTACCAAAAAGGTTAATTTTGTTTAGAAAGATGGGTATATGGTTGATTTAGTATTAAATGGACTGATTATGTAAAAAAATTAGAAAACATAAGAAAATAAATCAAACTCGTTGATGAAGTAGTTCATTTGTGAATTTTTAAGAATGCATTTTAATTATTTATGACATGGAGATTTGATACATCTTTTGTTCTTTGATATTTTCAAAGACATCAAAGATATTGGCACCTCATAGATACATTATGGCTACTATATTTATTGGATTGTTTGATAGATTTGGATAGAGTTTGAATGGTCACCTTGGGTTTTGGTGACATCATGGATATGAGATAGATCCATTTGAGTGTTGATCTCAATGTCATGTTCCTAGGAGTATGATAATGGTTTACCAAAACTTTATTATGGGAGGTGGATGGGAAAACCATTGAGGTGGGTATAAATCTGGAAGACATCCATGCATTACTTAGACTTCCTCTACATGATTATTGATACATTGGAACATGAGGATGAAAGATGAGCATTAGCCTAGTAGGCTACCTACTTAGATAGGATTCACCCTAGATTGTGGTGATATTATTTAATATTTATATTATAATAATTTTTGACATTTTTAAGGTGGTGATAGGACTTATGATAACATGATTTCTATGTCACAATTCAAATTGTAAGGCACCATTATATGTGATAACCTTGTGTCAATCGATATTAAATCAGGGAACACTCTATTATTTTAGGGATATCATCAAGGTCCATCTCATACATGATATGTATGAGATGATATAAAGAGGTTTAAATACCATGAGACCAATGATTTTAATGAGTGCATGGATATATGAGAGGTTTCCCATGTATCAGCCAACTAGGTTACCCCATGTAGTCAATGATAGGTTACCTTGGCTCTTGATATGGAAAAAAGACCATGTAGTGTTGGTCATGCCCCATGTTCTATCATGATAGACAATCACATGAGGGGAGATTATGTGTCATACCTATACACATATAGCTTATATATGGCCTAGTCAGTCGATCATTATAATAGGGTTGATACATGTTAAATCATGGGCCACTACACATCATGGGTAGAGCTACATCTAGTGGCATATTTAATGGGATAGTTTAGACTCCCCCATAAATTATAACCTCTATTAGTTCATTCTTCCTTGGAATTACATGCTAAAGAGTCAATATGGAAAGGAGGTGGAGTACCTGTGGAGATACCAATGATTAGGCCTCAACAATTTTGACTATGGATTGATCAAGCATGATAATAGGTAGAAGTGGAATAAACATGGGTAGACGCAATGTATGTGGATTTAAGGGCACAATAGGAACCATAATAGAGGTAGTGACAACCACCATATCCTCATCAAATATGAATGCATCATCAATATGAGGAGACATAGACACTAACTACCACATAGGGGGTCTCAACAGTCACTTCAAGACATAGTTGGTCCATAGAGGCAACCCTAAAGAGAGGATATTGACATTATTGATTGGTTAATCTTAATTTTGAACTAGTGTGAATGCAATTGATATAGGAGGTGTTCAGTGGACAAGTAGATGGGGAGAGTTTGATTGGTGACACCAACATTGGTGAGAAATGTATTAATTTTAATTTTTGATATAGGATGATAGTTACATTATGATTATGGTAGATATATTATTTTGAGATATATATGTGATCTTATGCCTATCTAATTTTGGTTTTAAAGATATTATGATATATGAGATTAGATGGGGATACTTGGCTATGGTTGTACACCATGAAATTTTAGATGGGGTGTTAGCACCATATAACCCCACCACTTTAGATGATCATGTGGTTCTAGTTACCCTAGCCTGGGGGGATAGTTTATAATTATGGGATAGGTTTTGAGGTAGCTAAAAGCACATGGTGATGTGATACAACCACTGATAGGGGTTGGAGTAGGAGAGGCACATGTTTGGTAGGCCATATCACAAGAGAGATATGTGCACATGATGGCCACCATCTAGCTTGAACAGGTATAGGCCTAAGTGGCTAATCTATAAGGATAGGTTGATGGATTAAGATTTTAGACTACCTATTTGAAGTTAAATATTAATAGGGGGAAATGATATATAGCTATGGGTATCATGCCTAGGCCACATGGTAGACATGATGGAACCTAGTCTTAGAGCTAAAGCTATTATATTTTTTATTTTGTATAAAACATGTGATGTTATATATATTGATGTTGAAATTTTGATTGATCTCATGAGTTGTATTTGTATTTAGATGTGGATGCATGGATATATCTATTTCTAACACATGTATTTAGCTTATATTGTATATGCTATGGGGAATATATGATGAGTTATGTAATACACATGTATGGTGAGAAAGAAAAAGGCAAAATGATTATAAAAGTATAAGTAATAAAAAAAATGTACTAAACACTATATCATGATGGAAAATGTGTTATAACATAATATGACTAAATATAATAAACCATAGATGGTAAAAGGAATAAAAACTATTTTTAAACTATGTAAAAGATTGACACCAAATTAAAAGAAATAAAAATCACACTATATCACATTCAGAGGTATCGATTTTTTGTAATAAAATGGAAGACACAAAAAAACAACGGTATTAAAAAAAAAAAAGTCAATTAATCATACTAAATCATGTTGGTAAGTATAAAAAAAAAAGACAAAAGTGTAAAATGAAATTGAATTTATCACACTAATTCAAGATGGGTAGTATGAAAAATTTAATAAAATGGTTGTAAGAATACATGCAATCAAAAAATCAGAAATAAAATGGTTGTAACCATACATATAATTGAAATATTATAATATAAAGGTGAAATATTAATGAAGTAAGCATAAAAAATAATAAATCAAGTTGGGAGACATGTCAATGATGTGTAACTCATAATCAGACACTACTTATCTCAAATTTGACACATGTAATTTTATTGTGACTTCGGTATTGAAATATTTTTTGAGGAGGGCCTAGTCTTATCCATGGTGTTATACTAAAACTCACAAAGGGAACACTAATGAGGTGGAAACAATGGTAGGAATGATTGTAAAACATGGTTATAATATGGTTATTTGTGAGGAAGGCTTGGTCTTATCCATGGTCATACACTACAACTCATAAATGGAAACCCAAGGGGGAATGTTCAATTAAAAAAATAATATTGATCAAGGAGAAATATCAAGAATTTTTTAAATGATAGAGGGAATGTAAAAATCATGACATAGGCATCTATGAGAATATCTTAGTAAACATGAGGCATACTAGGGACACAAGAAACACACTAAGAGTCTAGTGACCATCAAAATACAAAGGATACATATTCGTAATAAGCTCAAATTTGTATAGGCAAATAAGTGAGATACTAAGATCAACTCATGATAGTTATATGAAAAATAAAATTAAAATGGACCTACCTTCCCACAACATGTTCCCCATTCTTTAGGACCTCATACAAAGCCATCAATCTACTATGAAGATTGGGTACTTATCTAAGAAATTTATTAACACTAAAATTTTTATTTATTTATTATTGTTCTTCTTTCCCAATTTACTAGCCTACTTCACCCCAATGGACCTCAAATCTATCATGAGGCCAATTTTGGATTCTGATATTTAATTAGAAAAAAGAGATGTGTTATGAATCACATCTTTTAGTGTGATTTTAATTTTGAAATTTTTACGTTACATTTTATATCACTTTCTTTTGTTTAAATGATTTATATTTTAATTTTTATGGATTTTATGATTCCACCTCCATATGGATTTATAAAATCCAACATGAGTGATGGAAGTGATACATATGAATTAGCTTTAGACTTTGGTTAAATGAAGCTAAGTATCCCAATACATGACTCACTAAAAACCTAGGCTTACCTATGAACCATTATGTTATCTCAATGTTCAACCATATGTATGCTTAATATGCAAAAGGAGTAAGGTAATAAAGGGAGATCCAAAGTAGATCGATAAGATAAGATTAAAATGAGAGGGCTTATTTGTTAATTGATCACATGGTAAAAAAGAGTGATAATGGGATCAAGGTTTGTATGACAAAGTCACAATAATGATTTTTTTAGTTGTTGAGATATGGTAGCAAAAAATCATTAGGAAAGATAAATATATCCATAAAATAAATTATCTCATAAATATAAGCATGAAATCATGGAAAGAATGAAAATAATCCATAAGAAAATATGAAAGAAAGTGAACCCATATACAACCCATAATGCATAATATAATGATCCATGTGAAATAGATATGTGAAACTAGATTTGAAACACAGACAAATGATATAAGATATATAAAATTAGATCACAAGTCTAATCCAAAATCATAATAAAGTGAAAGAACACCATGTTTTGTTCATAAATACTAATAAATTTATACACAAACATTATCCATGACATCTGAAATATCTCTATAAATTTGGATCCTAACGATAACAATAGTCTCATCTATCCTTAGGGAAAGTTGTGAAAAGGCCTCTTTCCAATTCTCCTCAACAAAAAATTTGGGCATAGCTAAAGGATCATGTTCATGAGGTCTCATGTGCATATAATACTCAAGGAGGGAATAAATGCTAGAATAGGAATGTTATTTGAGGGAAAATAAGGTGGCACCACCAGTGGAGAAGTGACCACATGTGGGGAAAGAGGAACCATATGTGAAGAAAGAAGAGCCTTCTTACTTGGGAAACCTATGAAAGGATTAATAGTGGGCACATGAATCATCATAAGGTGATTATGAAGATGTTTGAGAATATAACAACAATCAATTTAATGGGTAATGCATTGGTTCCAAAGATAATATTCATCCCCATATTTTGGGATATATTTAGGTGATAACTTAGGAAGAAGTATAGCCTTGTATTTGGGTCAGGGAAGTTTATGATGTAATGTGTCAATATATTTCCAAATTTTTCAATATGTGTGGAATAATGATTGTCTATTACATAGAAGTCATAGATATTCTTGTTAGTATACTTTGGGGGTCTACCAATGAAAGAGGTAGAAGTAAAATCTAAGGAAGGATGATGTAATTAGATCTCTCTGGTATAATGAAAAATAACATTATGAATGTCATAGTAAGGTTGATTTTCCCATTGGGTAGGTAGGGGATCAATATATGATAAAGGAAGAAGGCCATTGCCAAAGAAAGATAGGGTTGGTATAGAGACTAGGCTTGGTTTATTTGAAGTTAAAGTAGAATTAGATATAATATGATGCTTAGATAAAGGTAGAGTGGGAGGAGGCCTTGAGTAGGTTTAGTTTAATGTGAGGTAGTATGTTTAGATGGATTTATAGTAGTAGCTAACATCTCTAGTGGAAGAAAACTAAAAGGAACCTGATATCTAGAAAATTATAAGGACTGGTCATAGCATGATTCTAAGAAGCTATACTAAAATTGGAGGTGTACCATACGATCACTCCATCTATACCCTTGATGACTTTGAATATTTTTTATACCAAAAAAATTTATGCTATGATGCTCAAATGATGATTCAAAAAAATTTCTAGTAGAGTTAACTAGTTCGACAGAGTTTGTAAAACCTATGTTGAAAAAGAAGTTAAGAACATAGTTGAGTAGCTCAACTATGTTTGTAAACCTTTATGCTAAAAATAAGAATTTCTAATAGAGTCAACTAATTTGAATATGTAATAAAATATAGAGCTAAAGAAGAAGACAATGCTGAACTAATCAATCAAGTCACAAGTATTTAGAGAAGACACTATAGAAAAAGAACATAGTCATTTTGGAGGGATTATGTGATAAACTTACACATATGTTGTTTTAAATATATCTATAGGTTTGATATAGTACTACAAAAATATAAATATATAATATAGTGATAAAATAAAATCATAAAATAAAACTTCTAAGGGTTTGATTCATATCGGTTCACCAGAATGTATGCAAAGGGAAATGAAATCGATCTATTAATTAATCCTAGCTCAGAGAAGATAAATCATACTTACACTTCCCATTATTTATACATTATATATTTGGAGTCATGACCAAGATGGATCTACTAGACCAAACCAAGGGATATCTTACCACAATAGCATCACCAAAAAAGGTTCAAAATCCTCTAGTCAAACAAAACCATGCAATAACCTTAACTAGGTCCTATGTTTTCATATTCATAAAGTAAATGACAAGTCTAGTAAACTCTAATCTAGTGCTCACCAAATATTGTGGCATAAAGTGGGGTTAATAAACATAAAAATTAAACATGCATAAAATATATATACTCATATTAATGTATAGACAATTCTAATGCATCAAATAGAAGTACAAAAGCTAATCTATCTACTCTTAAAAAGGAGGAACAAAGTTAAGAATACTTACTTTTTAAGACAAACTATTCTAGCCTTGATATCTCCCTTAGATAAGGTGATTTACAAAAGGTTGTTGTGGTATGTAAAGATAACAATGATAAGTCATCTATAGGATATACAGCTTCTCTATCCATCCAAAATACTTCTCCACAAGACAAGATTCATATCTCCAAAGAAATTATTAGAACCCTAAGCTATGATCCTCAAGTAGAATGGTGGATAAATAGATACATAATATATTCTTCTTTTTCTCTTCTCCTAAATGATGTAAATAGATGTGCATATATAGCTCAATCTAACCCTAAACCTTTTCAAAAGTTTAGCTGATAAGGTCAACCCAATTGACTCTATATCTTTAATTAATAAAACAAATTAGGTCTTAGTCTTGGTTGACCAAGTCTGACCTAGACACATAACTTACTTTTATCAATTTGAATAGATGGTTGATGGGGCTGAAAATGTAATAAAAACTATCAAAAAAGGTTTTAGTCTTAAAAAGGGGTTGATTAAGGTAACTTGGAGGAGTCTTCAAGAGAGGAGACAATGCTTAGGGAAGTGTTTAGGATATGGTTGTGTTTATATAAAGTGGTATTATAGGGGATAACAATCTTGTGAAGCACTAATGGTATGCCCACTCCTTTCTTGGTGTACCCTTTAAGGCATACACTTAGAGAGATTGAGACTCAACAGGTTCTTGTAAGATAGAAAATATTATTAATTGATAGATTTTTAAAAATATTGTGTATATAGAAGGCAAAACTAAGGTAGAAGAGAAAATGTTGAAAAAATTGAATATAGAATAATAAATAATTAGATGAAATGTTGTGGACTCCATGAAGGTTGAAGGTAACAATATACATAAAGAGCACTATGTAAGGGATTTTAAAACATAATGACCAAGGAAGTACTTGAAATTAAAGTAATGGGGATTACTAGACACAATAGTAAATATCAAAGGTATTCATATTATTGTGAGACTACATATATACCAAAGGTAGTCCAACCAATTTGAGACCCTGAAAACATGTTTCCCACCACCTTTAATGAAGTCAAAGGGACAAACTTGGCTTTCATATAAATGCAAAATAAAATAAAAAAGTGCACAAGGACCATTAATAAAAGGCCATACATGTTGAGTCAAAATGTGAAGTGAAAGGTTAACTCTAAAATTGATCACATGATTGGAGCAAGTATTATTTATCCAATTGAAAAAATAGATTGGCTATTATTTATCCTATGGTGGTGCATCCTAAGAAAAAAAGGGAAATTATGGTGTGTAGTGACTGTTACACATTAAATTATGCTTGCATAAGCATTCATTTTCCAATTCCATTCACTAATTATTTTTTATAGGATATTGTAAGACATGAGGATATTTTATGGATGGGTTTAGTAAAAATCATTGGATCTCCATTGTATAAGAAGATTATTCAAAAACTACTTTTTCAATATAATGGGGATTCTTTGCATATAGCATCATGTCATTCAAGTTAAATAATTCACCAATAGTGATCTATAAATATGTAGTCATAGTTTTTTAGGTAATTAATTCATGATTTACTTGAGTTATATTTAGATGATTGGGAAGTCTTATCTCTCCTCAAATAACACTTTTCAAAGTTACAATTGATTCTATAAAGGTGCAAAGCCTTTTAAATCATAATAAATTTGAAAAATTATTATTTTTTATAAAAAATAATCTTTTGTAAGGAAATATTTTGTGTAATTATGAAATTATATTTTATCCAACTAATATTAAATTCATCATTGGAATTAATCTACCTACTAGCATGTTAGACATGCAATCTTTCTATGGCACACTAGGTATTACTGCATGTTATTTATAGTTATGTAGCTATGAAAATACCCATGGGAAATATTCTACACAATGATACTCAATTTGAATGGACACCAAAATTCTAAAATGCATATACATAATTGAAATAATGATTGGTCACTACTCCAAATTTTGTTTTTTTCAACTAGAGCAGAACATTTCATGTCCATGTGGACACTGCAAGGTCTACCATAGGTGATGCATTTTCATGAATATGAGAGGGATAGTTGGACCATCCTATTAATTTTTTAATTTTAAAGTTATTCTATTCTAAATAATAACTATATTAAAATAGAAATTGAATCCTTAGCTATGGTATTCACTCTACAAAAATTTTGGTGTTAAATCTTAGCTATTCATTTGAGTTCTTCACAGATCATCAAGCACAATGATATCTAGTGAGTAGACGTTTCTTTATGGAAATAATTTCAATTTGGTTGATACTCTTTTATGAGTGTCACTTAAAAATTATCATCAATCTAGGATGATAAAATGTGGGGCTAGATCATTTAAGCTAGATACAAATAGAAGAGGAACTAGGGGATTTATAAGAAGACTCATTGGATGTATGTTCATAGTCACTAGAATTCGAGATCAAATGCAGGACATTGTGAATTTCATACAATATGGAACATATATATATAATTATTTCTAAATGGATAATCAAAAATTGATCACAAGGGCATTGTCATTCATAATCATTAGTGGGTTTCTATATAAACTTGGTAAGGATGAAGTAATTCTTAAGGTGGTTTTGGATAATTAAATAACATAATTTTTTGAATGAAACCATGAAAAAGTGACCATAGGTAACTTTTTAGGTGAACTAACTATGAAAAATATAGTATAGATTGGACTATGATGGCCAATAATATTTTAATATGTATAAATATTTGAAAAACATTGTGATGTATGTAAGTACATCAGTAAACCAAATTAGAGGGAGGAATTACCACTCAAACCAATTATTACAATGAAACCATATAAATAGTGGAGGATAGATTTTGTCAGGACCATTACTCTAGAATCACAATGATATAATTCTCTCTTTATAGATATGTTTAAATTAGGGTCATGGCCATTAATTGATCCACTAAACCTACACTAAGGGGTCTATTATAACATTATGGAAAAGGAGAGGCTTATAAAGCCTCTAGGAAAATGCCATCTTGTGATAACCCTGTCTAGGTCTCTATGATTATAAATAATACTAAGAAAGATAATCCACTAAAAACATATGAAAACTAATCTAGTATTCCCCAAAGATTTTGGCACAAATGGGGAAGATAATAAACATGTAAAGACAAATCTATCTATAAAATAGAGAATATCTAAGAAATGAGAGATACAAATAAATATATATTAACTCTATAATATCTACTTATGAAAATATGAAGGGCTTAATAATATACTTACCTTTTTTGAAGTGAACCCATCATGCCTTAGTCTCTCCCTTAGTCAATGATTTTTTACAATAGGTTATCATGGGCATGTAAAGATCACAATGATAGATCAAATATAGGACATAAGACCTCTCTTATGCATCTAAGACTTCCATAAGACAAGTGTTAATCTTCAATGGTAAAACATAAGTAACAAAATCTATTATTGATTATATAAGCATACTTGTGAGTAGTAATGATGTGCAATTGATTGATCCTCTATTCATAAATGAAGTTAGTGGGGTATTTATAGACATGGATTGAACCTAAACATTATTAAAAATTAAGCTAATGAAGTCCACCTAATTGAACTTGTTAGGTAGGAAATAGATCCATTAGGTATCAAACTATGTCAACTTAGGATGGTAAATCCCAGAATGGGGTTGACCTAGTTGATCTAGTAAGAAACATGGTAAAAAGGGGTTTTTATTAGGTGGGATTTTTTTTGGGCAATAAATGGTGCTAAAATAGGTAATATAAATATATTAAAAAACATTCAAGACATGGACATATAATTTATTATACTTTAAGTTATATTTTAAATATATACTTTTAGGATGTTTAAGAGTCGATTCGGACCTCAAGGAGATATAATGTAAATTCTAGATTTTGGAGGGTTCTTTTAGATTTAAGACTTAGCAATATTTCAAGGTTCTAGGATTTCAAACTTATCCATATTTTAAGATTTTAAGATTTTATGGAGGCATCATAGGAGGTAAATTAATATACACTCTAAATAAGGTGGACTAATGGTAGGAATGATATAAAACCAAAAAACCTTGCAAATCACCAATGTTCTAAAAATCCCTTTTATGGTGCACCTTTTAAGGCATGCATTAATAAAAATTTAAACTTAATAGGTTCTTAAAAGATAGATAACTTTAGTAAAGGTTAATGAATAAAAATATTATGTGTATAATATGCCCCACTCAAAGATCATAACATGTCATGTGAGTGTAATACGAGGTGGTGCTTCGAGAAAGAACATATCAACACACTAAATAAGATAACTAAAAAATAAAATATTGAAATTAATACTTAAATAAAATTAAAGTAACTGAAAGTACATATACATACCCTGACTTACCTTTCTACTAAATGATTTCATGTAGATATCCTAGTCTTGATCATGGAGAGTGCAATTCCTGGATAGACCCTAGGGATACAAAACAAATAATATAAGAAATGTGTGTCTACATAGGATGGTCAAATTAGTAATGAGTAAATCTCAAAACTAATTAATTTATTAGAAAAATTTCTAAGCTAAGATTGTTAAGGCAAGGTTAGAATCAAAATATCAAGAATGTAAATGATAAAATGATGAAAAATGAATGTAAAAATTCACATTGGGAAGCATGTAAAACATTGAAAATAAATGAAATATCATGTAAAAAAACTCTTAAAAAGATAGGTAAGAAAGTGAAAATTAACCCCATGTAAGATAATCATGTCAAATCAAATATAAAGAAAACATAAATGACTAAAAATTAGATATATGTCAAGATGTAAGACAAACATGTCAAGTTACACATAATTAAAAAAATGTAAGCATGTAAAATGTCATGTTTAAGATAAAGGAAGTATACAAAAATCAAACAAGGATATGATAGATGAAACTTAAAAGTTGTAAATGGTGTCAAATCAAACTTATTTTTTGTTCTAAGATACAATGTAATAAATCACAACCACCTAATAACATGAATAGTATGACAATGAGATGGTGTGGTAAGAAAATGGTGTAAAGGCATTTTTGAGGAAGAGTTGGTTCTATATGAGGTATTACAATGAAAATCACAATCTATAAACCATGAGGTATAAGTAAGTAGAGGTGATCAAGTATGTGATCAGCTAAAATCAATATCCAACCAAGGGATAGTGGGAATAATGTGATGTAAATAAGGAATGTGAGGCAACACATGGGTGATGTGAACATCTTTATCAAGAATGAGACATATTATAAAAGTGAGAAAGGTTTTAAAATATCAACAATAAGGACTTATGACACTTTGAATAATGAACATAAATTTTGGGCTAACAAGTGAAGTACATAAATAATTTTATGAAGGCTATATGCATGAAAATTAAAATGGATGTACCTCCCCACAACATGTTTCACATTCCTCAAGACCCCTTATAGATATGTCAGTCTACGATGAATATTGGGTACTTATGTGAAAAATTAAGTGGCAATATAAATATTTTATATAATGAGACCTCCTACCCTAGTCTACTAGCTTAATTCACCCTAATAGACCTTGTCTCTATCATGAGGCCAACTATTGAGTTTGAACTTCAACTAGAATAAGATATGTGCCAAATATAGATCACATCTTTTGGTTGGTCTAAATTTTAATTTTTTGTTTTTCCTTTTGATCATTGTCTTTTGTTTCTTTTATAATTTAGATTTTAAATCTTTTGGATTCTTATATTACTCCTAAAAATAGATTTGGATAAACAATAATGAGTGAAATATATGATGAACACAAGAGAGCTTACACTTGGTCACTAGAGAAAAGGACCTAAATACGAAGGTTTATAAAGACTCCTAGACTTGCCCAAAAGTAAGAGTCCAATCTCAACGCTGACTTACATGTGCCTCAAATGAAAAGAAAAAATGAAATGATAGGGATTATGAGAGATCCTTCCATGTAATATGTGATGCAATGAAGAATATGCTCGTAAGGAATCACAAGGAGGTGAAATAGTGCTATGAAAGGTATGGGGGTATGCTATTAAATTCATGTCACTAGATAAGCCATATTAACCTACAAGGGATTTATCTCGATCACTAATGAAATTAGTAGTCATCCCAAAAGAGGTGTGAAAGTAAATAATCATCCCAAGACAAGGGGAAAGTAAATTATCATCCCAACAAAGGGATAAATTAAATAAGTGTCAAATAATCATAAAGCTACTAAGGAAAATAATGACATATATAGTTATAATGATACCTAAGAACCACAAAGTAATTAAATTCCAAATGTAATAAAATCAACTAACCAAAAAGGAAATAATGGTGCTATTAAATTTATTTGTGAGGAATACCTAGTCCTATTTAAGCTATTAAAATTCAACTCACAAAATATAAAATGAAATAAAACCAAAGAATCCAAAGGAAACAAGGTGTAATTAAAATGAAACTACAATAAATAAAGTGCACAAAAATAAAGAAAAGTGAGACAAACATTACATAAAATTCCTTGAGTTTGGACTGACAAATATCTTAAATGGCTTATTGAACAACCTAAAACAAATAGCATTTCACTCTTTCACATCACTAAAACATTAAAATAATGACTCAAAAATTAACTATGATCACTAAAAAAAGTATTGACAACTATTACTCTCAATAAATTTTTTAAATTGTGAAGATAATAAAAAAAAGAACCAAAAAATTAATATTAACACTTTTGATGGACTATATGAACTCAACCTAAATTCACCAAACCTAAATGGATGGGACACACATTACATATGTGAATACTAACTTATATTAAGACCACATTAAATGTAATGAAATGTTAAATGGAATGATGGTGGTTGGTTATTGAGAGCCTTGATAGAATCAAATCCAATAGTGTCAATGATGTCTCTCACTTATATTTCTTGTATAATACAAATATTTTCATGCTAAAGTATATAAAAATTATAATAAAATGAATAGTAGGCAAAAAGTTTCAACATAATAAAAATAGATAATAGCAAGTTTAAAGACATGAGATTACTAAAATTGTAGATGACATAAATTACTCCTAGAATGTTTAAAATTATGCCTACAAATATCAAAAATATGTTTAGAGAGTGGATACTAAAATTGATGCATATTTTGAGGATGGCATGACTAAAGACTTGCACGAGGATAACATAGGAAAGACTATTATGACTACTCCACATGGAACATAGCCATACAATTGAAAACATTATATAACTTTCAAGGTGTATGAGAAAAAATATCGATAGGCCATATGAAAAATGTTGATATAACTTAAATTCTATAATATTGATCCCATAAGTGCACATAAATTCATCTAAAGACTCTCATAATGGATTCAATCTACTCTGATATCAATAATAGTAATTTGGAGAGCTTATACAAGATTTAATACATGTAGAAGAGCCAAACTAGAATACAAACAAATATTATATTCACACTAATATTATTATATTACACACTTACATTTGAATGATTAAAAAAATATATAAGAAATATCTTTCATATAATTCAGGAGCTCATATCTCCACCATCACCTCCACATATACCTATAATAACTCAATCTAAAAATTATAACAATAAACCTATATACATTAAATTGTTATTACATAATAATATAAATCTAAAAAATAATATATTCTAATAGATTACAACATAACTATAAGTATTGTTTACTTTAGGGAAATACCAAATGTAAAAGCTAAAATTCATAACATCTCAAAATATTTCTTGAATTTTAATTTGTTTGTTATTATGTAATTTAGAAGAATAATGGGTATCATAGGATGCCCTAGAGGATAATATAATGTATGTATGGGAATCACAATATCCCCAAAATTCTAAAGTGGTATGTGTATGGCATCATAAAATGGCCCAACATGTGATGTGGAAAGAGGTGAAATGGAATAATTAGAATGAAATGCATTAGGAAGGTGAGTGAAGTGGGATGTAGGTAAATTTGTTGATATATTAGATTTTTAGGATTTTTAAATCAAAATAATACATGAAAGATAGGTATGAATAGGTCTATAAGGTAAAGGAGGACCACTTATGATGCACTTTGGAGTAGGCATTTTAACTTGGTACTCCTTAGGTTCATGTGAACTAAAAGGTTGAGGTTTGAATAATTCAACCACCTATTTGAATTTATTCATGTTACTTTTATTTTCCTTATTAGTATAAAAATAATGATCAAATATGGTTTGGACAACATTAGTGGATTTTATGGAGGTGTATGCACTAAATTATGCTCACCCCACTATTTATACTAATTATACTAATTCCACTAACTTTTGCTAATTTAGTTTAATTTCTATATTTCCTAGCTGAATTAATTATTACCCTAATAACCCATATCCCATTCCTATATCTTATAAACCTTTACCCCATCATAAAACCAATTAATCTCCTCATTAAATCCCTAATAGAACCTATTACCCACTACCCTACCTCCTAAGTCAACTAGCCAATTTAAAATTACAAAATAATCTACCTACCCAACCACAACCCTATGCTAGCCTCTCTTATAACCCTAAACCCTATGGGGATATTTATAGAATTGGAGGATTCTAAAAAATTTCCCAAATCTAGCCCTCTTCTCTATAAGTCTCTGATTCTAGATATTTCTATGGAATTAAAAATTCCATGGAAAATCCCTAGCCCTTGATATCAATGGCCCAAATTTGAATTTGAGCCATTGATCTTATCTCTCTATACTTATTTAAACAAACTCTACCTCCACACTAAAACTAACTTGGAAATCCATTAAACCATCATATTGCTATTATCCTGCATCCACAAGATCTCTCTTGCTTTCATCCAAGGCCACCATCAAGCTCATTCAATCACTTGGAAGCCATTACCCAAACTTAACAAGTAATCCAACATTGCAAGTTTTTGACATCAAACTATGCATTTACAAATCCTATAGTGGAGCCATTAGGAGGTAAAAATGATGGTGATAATTCTCTTATTATTATGATTTGCTAATTTTATCCATTCCTACTTATTTGTTTAGATTTTAGATTTGTATTACTCAAATTCGTAATATAGATTGAATTTAAAATCTACTGCACATTATTAGCAACCATGGTGGGAGGGATGTCAAAGTATCCTGCTACCCTTTTGGACTAATCTTGTGAAGTATCTAAGTGTGATAATGTAGTTTTTAAGAGAAAGTTGTGATAAACTCAGTAGCATCAAGCTTTAATTTTCCCCTTACTCTCCAAGTGACTCAAGGTTTTATTGCAGTAAGTAGTGATGGTATTTTTTCCAATTTTCATGTGAAATGACATTTCCTTTTAGAAATAAATATTCATTAGTATTTGATAAGTTTTTAAATAAATGATAAGTATTTTTGGTGCATTGATTCTTATTACTCATATGTTATGTTATCTTAAGTAGTATGTGGTCAGATCCTCGTGGGCTTGGATTTCAAAATATAGGTAAATAATTTTTTCATTTTTGTGTTGTCTTGTGTGACTTGTAACTATGTTAGGATGATTTTGATAGGTAAATAATTTTTTTAACTACTTCTAGTTCTTCTTGTGTTGTCTCATGTGACTTGTAGCTGCACTAAGATGATTCTGATGGGTAAATAATTTTTTAACTACTTGTGGTTTTTCTTATGTTGTCCCATGTAACTTGAAACTAAGTTGGGATAATTCTATTGAGTATTTATCTATGTTGTAGGCTTTACTTATCTAGTGTGCTCAGTTATTTTTTAAGCTAGCTGTTGGATAATCAACCAAAGTTAAGTTTTTGTGGGAATTATACATTGATGAGGGTCTAAAATGAGGGTGTTGTCAAAGTATAATTTACCTTTTATCTAATTTATTGATTCATCTTATGGCTTTGAATCAAATTTCAACCATTGATTTTGTAAATCCTCATATGAATCAATCCTGATAAATATTGTACCCTCTACTTGGTGTTTTGATTTGTTTATGTATCTTTATTGTCAAAAATATTTTTTGCATAATTATCATGGACTCTACTATCTCATGTGCATTTGTTAGATCTATAACTGGCTAGAATGTTCTCAAACCCATCCACCCTACTCTACTATGTAGCCATTATACTTATTGATTGTTGGTAAGGTGTTTTAGTAGCTATGATTTGATGTTTTACTAGGTCATCAGTGCAACACTATTGAGTTTAAATCTTTATTTTCCATATAAAATAAATTATTAACTCTATTACAAGGTGCCTATACTAGTTACCTAAGTTGAATTTAAATTTCCAGATCAATATTTTTCTAGACTAATACAACATATGCATAGAACTATATTAAATAGGAGTCATAGTGTTTGATTACATTGATCTATTGGAGATAGTTGTGATTGAGATATTCTTACCCTAATCTTGGCTCATAATCATTTAAAACTACTTTTCAAAAGCATCTATCTCTTCTTTTATTCCTTTGGTTACTTTTTTAAATTAGTGTGAGGACATTTTAGGCAATATCATTATTATAGATTTATCAAAGATTGATAACTTAGAACATGTTTTCCCTGCAGACCTATCAAATAATTTATTAAAGAGTTTACACACCATGTGTTGAGTCAATGCATCAGGTAAAATGGCTACCCACCCTTGGAAAAATCTAATTTTGTGTTTAAAATATTTCAAATTCTGCCCACTTGATCATGAAAAGTAACATCATTGGTATTTGTGCATTTTTAAAATAAAACTGGTAGGTTTAGAACTATAAGATATAATTACATGCAATGTGCAAGATCAAGTAAAGAGCCTTAAAATGGTACACATTAGTAATGAAAAATTCCATCTAAAGGATTAACAAAATATTATTTTATTTTCTCAAATTTAGGCATAGTTATAGATATTATTAATCCTAATTAAAGTTTAGGGTATTTAACTTTAATTACATACTGTAATAATCATCAATTATATTCTTTAAAATTAATAGTCGATAGTTTTGATTTAATATAACCAAGTATATTTTTTTAGGTATTTTATCATTTATAAGAGTTTTTTAGTGTTAATATATATATATATATATATATATTAGTATCTTATCATTTATAAGAGTTTTTTAATGTTTATATATATATATATATATATATATATATATATATATATATATCTTATCATTTCTAAGAGTTTTTTAATGTTAATATATATATATATATATGTATATATATATATAAGTCAATTGCTTTTACTAATAATCATAGTATTGTAATAGTTTTATAATTTGTT
Source organism: Torreya grandis (assembly GCA_037957365.1). Classification (NCBI taxonomy): domain Eukaryota; kingdom Viridiplantae; phylum Streptophyta; class Pinopsida; order Cupressales; family Taxaceae; genus Torreya; species Torreya grandis. Next base: position 566,688 of record JARHVA010007672.1, read on the forward strand.
TTATAATTTTAAGTTTATATTATTTTGATAGAAGGAATTATAATTGATACATTAATAAATAAAGGTAAATTTTTTTATAACCTGAAGGTTACTAAATCCAACACTATTGACATCATTTTTTGTAGGGTCACTTGTCAAAACACATAAAACTAAAACCATTAATCATTGTCTTATAAGATACCTCTTTTGAGCACCACTTGAAACTACTAACATTTTTTGGTGTAGGACCACTCAAGACCAAGGCACCCCATTTTGTTTTTTAACCCTTATGCTTGCAAGAAAGGGGTGCCTCTAGTATATTGTCCTAGTATTTGTTGTATATATCTTTTTTTTTAATTATTTCATTGTATAATTTTTTTATGTGTCTATGAACTTATGAATAATCATATTATTTATGCCCCTCACATGTAGGTAATTAATTGGTCAATTAATCATATCATGTTTTCTCATTTGTTAATCCTCCTATGTCTAAAATAGCACATGATGTGGAATTCATCTCCATGTATGGGCTTAGTATATAGGGGTTGGTGACGTGGATTTCATCACCATGCACTAACCAAACTCCATGTTCTTGAGGAATCTAAAAATTAGGAGAGTTGTTATGTACCTAAGAAAAATTCCCCATAAAGGGTTCCATGGAGTGAGGGGTGGTTAGCCTCCAAGATACAGGGTGGTCAAATAGCATCATACATAGACTTAGGCCCCTACTTACCTTCACATCTATAGGGGATGCACCTAGAACCTTTTGTGTATACCTAGATTAGGATCCTTTGGCTGTAATAGGTCTACCACTATAGGAGTCAGTGTCCACTCTAAAGTAGCCATTGAGTATGAGTAGGGTTGAATTGGTTAGATTGATATTGTAATGGATCACCAGCCTATAGCCTCACCCCTAAAGCTATTGGATGGTGTGGGTATCGAGTTACACACCCATAATAGTTGACTAATTTAGGGATTGTATTTGTGTATTTTGTTTGAATGTTGTGTAAAACCCCATATTATTTATGAGTTGAGTCAGCCATACCTATATTTTGTGTGATACCTTAGACACCTCTAAGCTAACACTCATCATCTCACCACCATATCACATCCTAATTTTCTAATATTCACACCATTCACCCATATATTGGCCATTCATCCCCCATTTTCATTTCTTCTTCCACACCTAACATCTAATTAGTACCCATTTAGACATCCCTCTTGTTTAATATCCATATCACATTTGATCACTATATTTTATTCAAAATCCTTATATATCTTATCATCTCATATTCACCCCATATCCTTCATATCCTAATCTTTCATCCCTTTTCTACAACCACTATCCACTATCTACCCCATTTATATCCATCCCATAATACTTTCTTATAGTAATTACCCCCTTTCACATCTTTCTTTTGTACCTAGCTTGTATATACCTCATTGTCTCATATCCATTTGTATATCTTGTCTTGATAAGTTTCAATCCTTACTGACTAATCTTATATTCTTTCTATCATACCACCTCATACCTACCACATCATCTACCCATCCTGTATCCATCTCATATCATACCATTATTAAATCTTGTATACCTCATCATTTTAATCCAAACTTTCTACCTCTAAAAAACTACCTATAGTTATTATCTATCCTATTATATCCAACATAGTTTTCGTCCCCTTCACATCTTTCATTAGAATTTTTCTACTATCTACTTCACTTCATTCATACCACAACACATTCTCATCATCATCCTTCCTCCCACATCTTTATTTAATAACTAGTTTGCCTATACTTCCCCTCATTTCTTCAACATCCATTTTTATATAACTCATCTTGAGTAGTTATCATTCTTGTCCAATCTTACATCAACCACATACTCTACCCACCTAATACACATCATATTTTTCATCCTATATATCATACATCTCCCATCCCCCATCCATCTCATCAATTTTGAATACTATATCCCATCTTGAAATAATGTTCTAGTGGTCACTAATATTCTTTAATTATCATTTATCACTTTCTACATCTTTTAGACTAGATATTATCAATATACATAGTCTTATAATATTATAATCTATCACCCATCACTTATCTTCATCTTTATCAGGTACCTTTTTTCCATCTATCAAACATCAAATTATCACTTTTATAGTGGACAAGGTATTTGATCCCATCACTTTTATTTATCCTTTCTATATTGGTGTCTTATGAGACTTTGTCTATTGGTAATACTTAGTAACCCTATCCTCTTCTAAAATACCATTATATCACTATATTTTAACCATTAGTAGCTTTGATATCTAGATGGAGGTAGCATTTGAGGACTTCCTTTACATCTATCACATCTCATCACATCTCTCTTTCAAAATGGTGAGTCACACCCATGCCTAACTTCGGATTGGATAGGCTTCCAATAAAGACCATGATTCATTAGGCATAAGGTTGATCCAACTCAAGAATAGGATGAAACTCATAATGATGAAGCTTGGAACTTAATTAAATTCTATCTATATGAGAATCATGATCGTGTCCTATCTTATGCCATTAAAATAAGAGGCACATTACCTTCCACCTTTAATCGTGCTCTATTACATAATATAGTCCTACCTCCATCCCATATAAACACACCCTATTATAATATACATACCAATCATTTACCCCTAGAAAAATAAGGTGTGGACCATATATTTATGGAAGAAGAACACCCACCACCCCTTCTTAATAATTGTATTGAGGCTAATCAGAGACAAGCTATCATAGAAGATCACTTAGACCAACTAACATAAATAAACCTTGTACTCAAAAATCAACATCCACCATCCACTTTCAAAAATAACATAAATAATAATTTTAATACCACCAATAACACCAATAATACTAGTAATATCAATAATGTCAACAATACTCATAGCACCTATAATACCCATAACACCCATATCCCCCAAGGCAGTAAAAATCAAACCACCAATCCTCTTGGGGATCCCACCTTTGTATAAGAATGGAGAGTGATGAAATATACCCTCTAATAGATAGATCCATGATCACAAGCCATCAAATACAAGTATGAATACTTTTTTTCCTTATCCTTGGACATGAGTATTTTATAAATACCCTTTCCCTCACACTTTGAATTACCTAAATTTGACAAATATAGAGGGAAAGGAGATATTAGAGATCATGTCCAAGAATTTTACTTGGATTTCCATGAGGTGGCTTATGAAGATGATTATTTATTGAGACTTTTCCCCAAAAGTCTTATTGGAACCACTCTATAATGGTTTATGCATTTACCTAAAGGGTCAATATCTAGATTTGGAGAGTTGACAAAAAAAATTATTAGACATTTCTCATTTAAAATTGAGCATGAAATATCCATAATTGACCTTTATAATACCAAATAATGAAATAGTGAAATACTAGCATACTTCTTACAAAGATGGAAAAGTTTGTCAAGATGTTTAAGATGCACATTACTTGAGAAAGAATTGGTCAAGATATTTGTAGATAAACTTAATGTTAAACTCAAGTATCAATTAATGTTATAGTGTGATAAGAACTTTGATGAGATAATAGAGAAAGTAATGCAAATTTAAAGGGACCTTCTTGAAAAATGGATAATCAAGTTATATTCTTGAAATTAGCACACCCAAAATCAAGATAATTCTTTTTTATGGAAATCTAAATTATTTAACAAGAACAAAAATGTTATGGGTGATGGGGTAACAAATTATAAACCATATTATGTATAAATAATTCAAAAGAAAATCCCCACATAATAGCCTAATGTCTCTTCCATCTAAGTACCATAAGGTAAACCAAAGCCTCATATAGGAAAAATACCACTCATAAGCTTGGGAGTCCCAATTTAAATATTTTTGGATCAATTAATTGATTCTAATATGATCACCTTACCTAAAATCAAACCTATGGATGATCACCAAGCAAAGCTAGACTAATATAATGAAGATGAGTTTTACAAGTACCATAGGATTAAAGGGAATGATACATAATAGTGTATGTAACTAAAAAACTACGTCCAAGACTTAATTGAGAGAGGTGACATTAAAATTGAAGGATAAGCTTCCCCAAGTCAATCAAAAACTAGACATCTCAGAATTTACAAGGATCCACTCCCTAAGCATGACCAAATAAATTGGAGACCATGAAGAGACTAGGTCCAAGCCTCTTCATCCAACCATATCGACTACCACAATATTCCTTACCATTACATCAACACCATTAAAATTTTTAGCCTCCAAGAAACCTCTCCATCCTCATCCCCCATCTTAAAGATTAATTAGGCCACTGTTGATTGTATAGGTACTACTAGATGACATAATATAGTAGATCTCATGGCATCTTCTAAAGACCTATCCACTTAATTTGATAATCAAAAGGGCAATGTTTTTAAAAAGGCCTTGAGTCTTAATGATAATTCTTATGACAACATTTAGCAATTTTAGAAAACTCCATCTCAAATATCCTTAATGGAGTTTCTCAAAACATCTACTTTACACCATGAAATATTAAATTAAGTACTAAATGATCTAAATGTCCCTAGTGACTTGGATACTAATAAATTTTAGGCACTAGTAAAACACCTGTCCCCTTCATAGTAGATCATTTTTTATGCCTTGGATATTCCTTCCATTAGTCTACACCATAATTACCCCTATACATTAAATATTCCATATACCACCATCATGTTTCTTGGGTTCTCATAAATAGAGGATCAATACTAAATTTATGTAATCTAGATTTTTTGAAGAAATTAGGATATTTGGGAACATCATTAGGATCCACCTTGATAATGATAAAATCATATGATGATAATGAGAGGCCATCTATTGGGATAATTTACCTTCATATCGCTATGGTACCCGTAGTACATCAAACACTAGTTCATATTATAGATTTAGATTTGCCCTATTGCATGTTGCTTGGAAGACCATAAATTCATGAAATACAAGTTGTTCCATCCACTTTACATCAATGTCTAAATTTCCCTCACTCTATAATGGAAGCCACCATCCTTGGAGTCATAGACCATCTTCATAGTTGTTAGATAGACCAATCATCATCCCCATCACCTTATCATGGCACAAATAATTCTATCTTAAGTCCAACAGTTACCAAATACATCTCCCCTAACCATATTGAATCCAATCTAATCCACTACTTGATATCACTTGTTAAAATATCACATCCATAGGTTATGGAGAATATGAATATAAAACATTCTAAATCAGTGATTTACCTCTCTCCATGTAGCTATGGGTCCCCAACCATGAAAAAGGTGTCAAATACCAATTTGGACTAAAAGCTTTCTCAAACACTAGATTTCTATCTAAAGAATACATTGAATATGGGGATCATTTATGGCTTATTCCATATGATGAGGCCTTTATCTCTCTAAAAAAAACTTATCCTTGAGTCTAGAAGATGATGAAGCACATGCATTATAAATGGAAATGATTGGGAAAACAAGAGAAAGGATGAATTGAACCCATCATGTTTCAATAATTTCATAATATTTTGGTCTAGGGTATGGATTATATGATGATGACCTAAATAATATCATTGTGGATTATCTTTTGATCCCTTGGCCATCTCTCCCCAATGAAGACATTAAAACAGGTTCTATTTATATTCATTTCAAGGAGCTTGCTTCCACCAACCTCTTAATTTCCAACATCAATATTTCCCTACACTATCTATCACTTATATAATAGGAGTCAAAATAAGATCCTTCTTATGACATGTTTTAAAATGATGAAGTGATTTTTGAATATATGGGAGTTAGAGATTTCATGCCATCTGATGAACATAAAAAGGGATTTTCTATAAACCTTTGTCAATCTGAATACTTTAGGGAGAAATAAGAACCCCAAGATAAAAGTGATGAAGAACATTCCAAAGAAGAAGAACCTCCCAAAGCATCATATGAACTTCCACATATCTCATTAGAATCAAAAGAATATTTTGACATTGATACAAAACTTCTAAATTGCTTTGCCTCAGACATTCCTAAAATATCACTATCTCCTTATTTATAAGAATAATCACCCTCACTTATTTAGGAAATGGTAGAAGTAAACATTGGGACATATCAACATACTAAAATAGTTAAACTTGGGGTATATCTCACACCAGAGGAACATGAAGTTATTATAGATCTATTTAAATAATTTGTTGACATATTTACATGGAGTTATGCGAATAGGTGTAGGTTAGATCCATCATTGGTAGTACACCAGCTAATTATGCATCTTAATTCCAAACCAATCAAACAAAAAATTATGCAAAATTCACCCCAAAGTGGTTTTACTAGTCAAAGAAGAGCTACAAAAATGTTTGGAAGCTGGTTTTATCCACCCTATAGACTATTCAGATTAGATTTATAATATTTTTCCTATGATCAAGACATAAGGTAAAATCATAATTTGTACATAATTCTAGGATATAAACAAGGCATGTCCAAAGGATGACTTCCTCATTCCAAACATTGACATGATTGTAGACTTGACCATTGGATATGAAATGGTCTCACTCATGGATGGTTTCTCACGAGATAATCAAATCAAAATTTCACTTGAGGACCAACACAAAATTTCTTTTATTACTCCATGGGGAACATTTTTCTATCAAGTCATGCCTTTTGGCCTTAAAAATGTAGGCATAACCTATCAATGGGCCATGACATTAATTTTTCATGGCATGATGAATGACATCATCAAGGATTATGTGGATGACATTTTCGGGAAGTCTTACCTAAGATCTGAACACCATGTGGTTTTAAGAATAATATTTAAACAATTGTGAGAATATAAAGTATGATTAAATTCCAATAAATGTGAATTTGGTGTCACTTCAAGAAAATTATTAGAGTTTTTAGTTTCAAAAAGAGGCATAAAATTAGATCTAATAAAGGTAAAAAAAATCACAAAAATGCCTTCACCTTGTAAACTCAAGTAGCTCTAAAGTCCTCAAGGCAAACTACAATCCATAGGGAGTTTTATTTATCATCTTGTAGATAAATGTCGCCCTTTCACCCATCTACTAAAAAATGTGACTACCTTTTATTTGATTTTAAGTACTAGTAAGATTTTGAAAATATCAAATAATATTTGGCTAATCTACCTATATTGTCACCACCCATCTCGAGAAGACCCTTGCTCCTATATATTTTATCAACCTTATGTGAAATTGGTGATCTTCTAGCATAACACAGTGATCATGGCAAGGAAAAATCTATTGACTATCCTTGTCACACATTAATCTCCTATGATTTGAATCATACTCCAATAGAGAAGGACTGTTTAACCATGGTTTTTATCTCACAAAAAATTTGGCACTATATGCTAAATAACTAGGTATATATCATTTCAAAAGTTGATCCCCTAAAATATTTATTGTCTAAATCAGCTCTTACTGAAAGAATGGAAAAATGGATAATGTTTCTTAGTGAGTTTGATATTGAATACTTCAATCAAAATGCTATAAAATTACAAGTTATCATGGATCAATTGGTTAAATCACCACTTAAAGTGACTGAGCCTCTAACAATGACCTTCCCTAATGAATCTATCATGAGTACCTCACAATAAAGTAGATGGAAAGTATATTTTAATGGCTCATTCACTACATATGGGTTAGGGGCAAGCATCTTCCTTGTCACCCAACAAGGTGATCTTATTTAATAATCCTTATACCTTGCCTTCCCATGCACTAATAACATTTTCAAATATGAAGCCTTAACAACTAATCTTTAACTAGCTATTCAATAGAATATCCAACACTTAAAGTATTTGGAAATTCCTAGTTAATAATAAAATAGGTAAATAATGAATTCTAGATGAATGATGAAATATTTTCCCCTTATAATCAATTGGTGGATTAGTTAAAATCAAATTTTCAATCCATAATAATTGAACAAGTTCAATGTGGAAGCAATAAAGCAGCCAACTCTATGACTACCATTGGCTCCCTCATTGATCTCCCTAAAGATGTTCTAGAAGGGAAATTTTTAATTGAGCATCTAATTATTCCACACTATCAATCTAGGTTCCTTTCTAAATTTTTATAATTAATGATCCCATTCTCCTATGGTACCATGACATCTATAGGTACCTCCATGAAAACATCCTTCCTCCTAACCTCAAACACCACCAACATAAAGCCTTTACTCATCGTACCTCTTGATACACCATGTTTGGTAGCATGCTTTACTGTAGAAGCTATGATAGAACCCTATTAAGGTGTTTGACATCGAAAGAGGCTTCTCAAGTGCTCAAATAAGTTCATGATGGTATATGTGTGGGCACATCAGTGGAATGGCCCTAGCTAAGAAACTTCTCTAAATTTGATTTTACTAGCCAACAATGGAACATGACTCTTTTTAATATGTGCAAACATTTGTGGCCTCTCAGAAACATGGGAATCTCATTCATGCTTTTGTACAATAATTATAGCCTATCATGGTTCCATAGTCATTTTTCATATGGGGACTTAATTTAATTGGAAAGATTAATCCAACTTCATTAGATGGTCACAAGTTTATTATCACAATAATAGAGTATTTTACCAAATAGGTAGCAACAATGCTACTCACTTATATCATAGGCCTCCAAATATCTAAATTTATTCTTAATTAGATCATTTTCTACTTCAGCATACCTGCCAACATCATTTCAAACAATGAAAAATCATTTAAAAATAAAGAATTTGAGACCCTATGTTAAAAATATCATATCACACAACATTTATCCTCTCTCTATTATCCTCAAGGTAATAGACAAGTAGGGGATATGAACAAGACCCTCATCAAAATATTGAACAAAGTAATCAATCACATAGGCAAAAATTGGCACATGTAACTATATCTAGCTCTATGGTCTTATTTCACAAGTGTCTACACACCCACTTGGGCCTCTCCATATGCCATAATTTATGGGATGGAAGTAATATTTCCAGTGGAAGTAGAGCTCCCCTACCTTAAAATCTTGTTAATATGCATCATTACTGACCATAATTATTGGTAGGAGCACCTATAGGAATTGAAACTTCTTGATGAGAAATGTTAGAAGGCTCTTGACCACCTATGATCATACCAAAATAAACTCAAATTCCAATATCATAAGAAGACCTAATTTAAGGAAACTAAAGTTAGTGATGTGGTCCTAAAGGAGAATCATAAAAATTCCAATGCAAATAGAGATAAGAAGGTGAAATTTAAAGCTAATTTGATAGGACCCTATATTATCATTCCTAATTTTGAATCAAGAACATATAAATTGGCCATGCTTGATGGAGAAGAACTTGATGATCTCATGAGCATCATGCATCTAAAGCACTTCTATACATGACTAGATCTATCATCCTCTATCTATGATTCCCCACTCTTGGGGGCATCCTATATCTAATTTATCCACCCACACCTCCTCATCAGTCCAAAAGTAGAAAAAATCCATCCAATGGTGAAAACTAATTTTTTAGTGCCTTAAGAAAGTACCATGATGAAAACTGGTCCCTGATGTCATGGTAGAATGACCCTAACCTTGGTCTCAATAGTGGGCATCCATCACATGGTTCTTGAAAAACAATATGAGACAAATACTTTAGCATAAGGAAATAAACATGGCTTGTCAAGTACTAAGAATATTTGTTAGGGGTACTTTGAAGTCATTTTTCAATATTTTTCATATCTACATATCACCAAGTCCCATCATGTCCTTATCACTACTCCCTATCCTATCACCCAACCAAAAATATTATTTGATAAATGTGTGTCATTTTATCGTTAAGGTGAAATCCCATCCTTATTTGTCCATTGCTTCCCCTTAGGCCATGGTCCACACTTTCTCACTAATGTCATCATTATGAAGGATCATAAAGAATAAGTTCTTTTTCTAGGTTTTTGGGCATACATTATGACATTGATTCCTGAGGGGTCACCCTAGACCCAATTATTGATTTAATTTTAAACTTGGTTAGATTCTTGTCTTGACATATAAAAACTTTTGGGCACAAACATACCCTATGTACATAACCTCTAATCATCACTATGCCCATTTTCTATAATCATTTTATCATTGTCTCATTATCCATTCTTATATCCTTGTTCTTATTTGTATCTTCAATCTATATTATATTCTTATTTTTTCATATATTTTGATTATGTTTGTGGTTGTTTTGTTCATATTAATTACACTATATTGTTCATTTTTTTATCATCTTGTATATGTTGTCTCTTGTTAACATTTATGGGAACAAGGATGGCCTAGGTGACTCTAGAACCTATTTTGGGCAAATTAAAAAAAAATAGAGTTCCCTCATGCTCCTATTTTGATGTACCTTTGACTTATCCTATGTCATTGGTACACATCTGAATGATGAAATATTAAAAAATATTGCAAACATTATCAATGGTTTCCAAATTGACACCCATCCCACCAATTTTATTAGTTTTCATGTCTTACCTATCTCCATCTTGTCCAAACCTAATTATCCCCCTAACCCATCACATTTTTACCTCCAAAACCACCTTGTCATATCTTAACCCCATCAAATTACTCAATGACCTCCATTTCATCAAATTATCCTCCTTCAATCATCTAGGGAATAGTCATTACTCATCATCTAATATCATCCATGTCAGAACTACATCGACCTAAGGTCTTTTCAGACTATGTAGGCAACACCTAGTCTATCTTTTATGCCCAATGATAGCTTGGCTACCATTCATCCCTCATCATCATCCTATCCTTTTACTAGTCACTTAATGGTCACACGTCATCTTCAAGACCCAATATTACATAAATTATCTCCCTATCATCAACCAACAACTTTTATCTCCTTTATCCATCTTCAAGCCTTCCCTAAAATGTGTCCTTGCTATGGGATTTATCACTAACTTAAACCCATCTTATTAAAATAAATATTGTCCTATCAATTAAAACATTTTCTAGTCATTTTTCTAGAACCCATAACTTAAGCTACTTTATCCTCTTCACTCATGGGGCATTTCAATTGTCAATTTGGGCATCATTGTTATCACTAGCTTGAACCCATCTCATCTCAATCAATTTCTTCTTATCAATAAAAAACTTTCTAGACATTGGTCATTTGTATAGAACCCATTATACCTAAGTTAATTTATCCCCTTTCCACTTGGGTAATTTTTAATTATATCTACGTCTTCAGGCATCCCAACCCTTTTTTACCATCCTAATTTTATCCCACCCTGGGATTTCTATTTGAGTGACCATACAGGGTGGTTCTCCTTACATGTTACCTCAAGGGGGCATTATATCCTACCAAAATCTAACACCATATAACATCATGATTTTTATTTTAAATACTATTACTCCTTTCACTTTACCCCACACATAATTTCCTTTCAAATAGGGGTAAAATGTATGTAGTAAAGTATGCTCACCCTACTAATTATAGTAATTTAGTCTAATTTCTATATTTCCTAGCTAAATTAATTATTATCCTAATAACTCATATCCCATTCCTATATAATATAAAAATTTAACCCATCTTAAAATAAATTAATCTCCTCATTAAACCCTCAATATAACCTATTACCCACTAACCTACCTCCTAAACCAACTAGCCAATTTAAATTTCCAAAATAGTCTACCTACCCAACCGCCATCCTATCCTAGCCTCTCATAAAACCCTAAACCTTATGGGGATATTTATAGAATTGGAGGATTCTTTAAATATTCCCTATTCAAACCCTATTCTCTATAATTCTCTAATTTTAGATATTTCTATGTAATTAAAAATTTCATGGAAAATCCCTAGCCCTTGATATCAATGGCCCAAATTTGAATTTGAGCCATTGATCTTCTCCCTCCACCCTCAAACTAAATTTTAAATCCATTAAGCCATCATATTGTTATTATCTTGAATCTATAACCCATCAAACTCATTCAATCACTGGAAGCCATTACCTACACTTAGCAAGCAATCCAACATTGCAAGTTTTGGACATCAAATTATCCATTTATAAATCCTGGAGTAGAACCATAAGGAGGTTTGGAAGGATCAAAGCTCAAAGGTTTAGAGGGTGGAAATTTATTCTTAAGTTCTTCTAGAGTTAAGAGAGGGTGGATTGGGTTAAATTTGGTTGAATTGGATGCTCCATTTTGATATTGGGCATGCCTTTAAGAATCAATGTTATGATAAAATTATTGGAAAGGTTCCCCAGTAGTTTCTTGAGGTGAGTCAATTGAGGCATAATAAAGTCTTGCCTTTTTTCTTGATCTAGGGATTCTTTTAAAGTTTTAGGGGAAAACATCTGAACTTTGTATTAAAGAGGAGATTTAAGAGCAATAAAAAATAGTTTTAATATAGTACCATCATTCATGTTATGGTCCACTTTGTGAGATAGAGACTTCTATAGTTTGATGAAAGTGTGAGAATATTCATTAAGAATTTGTTTAGCATTAATGAAATGGCTAAGATAATTTTTAGGAAGGTCATTATGTTAAAATTATTTTACTAGAACATTGATTAAATCCTCTAGTTATGTAATATAATGTATAAGAAGTTAATTTTACCATTCAAGCTCATTACCAACAAAGGTTTTGGCTAAGATCTTGGTGGTAACAAAGGTTTTAGTTTATACCCATTATTTATAGAGATTACCAAAAAAAATAATAAAGGTAGTAGGGTCCTTAGTTCCATTATATGTAATATTTGGAGAAATGTTTCTAATGCATATAAATACAATAAATGGATTTAAATGGTCATTTTGAATATGTCAAAGAATGTTTTTATGCAAAGGAGGTTGAGGGATGATATTCCAATTAGCATTTCCTAAGAGGAGGGGGTACAAAATATTTATTAGTTTAAGTCATGATGACTTGAGGTGGTTGACTCATCATTTTTAATATATGATATTACATTTTCATCATTAGGGAAATGTTAGTTGTTTGAATAACATTCATTTATTGGATCATTTGATCAAGAATTTGGGTTTTATCAATGGAAGGAGTAATATTTATATTTGTAGGAATGTTAGATTTGGTAGGAGAAACATTCACTATATTGGTAGTAGGGAAGGGATTATTGGGTGGAAGATTCCCAACATTGGTATTAGGAAGAGGATTAGGGTGAGTAACCTCAACTATATTACATTATGTATTAATTGATTTGGGATTAATAAGACATGAAGGGATGAATTCAATAGTTTCATCTAAAGTAATAATAAAGGTGAGGTTTTGATCCAAATCCTTAATTATATAGTGTTCTTGACTAATTATAAGCTAAAAAGAAGATATAATTATGAAATTATTAGTTTAATAAACTAGATCAGCCACCAAATAAACTAGGTTAGAAAAACTATTAGATTGTGTTAGAAAATAGAGGGAAAACAAAATAGATCAGATACCTAAGAACTAAGTCAGCCATCTACTCAACTATGTTGACTAGGACTTATAGAGTCAAATAGGTTGATCTAGTTGGTTTTTAGGAAGAAAAATAGTAATATGAAATTATACTAGGTTGGACATGTCATATGGAGTTATTTGGGCTGATCAAGTTGATTGTTAGGAAGAAAAAAGTCTAAAAAAGGCCCACAAAAAACTTAAGTCGACCATCTCAACTTAGTTTTATTTTATGAGAATCAAAAGAAAACTAGGTCAACTAGTTCAACTTAGTTGATTGTATATATAATTTTAGAAAAACTTTTTTTTTTTTTGAAAAAAAAGAATATAATTCTTAAGTATTTGATTGATTTTACTAAGAAACAAAGATGAGATATTTAGATAATTGACAAAATTAAATGACTATGTTGGTAAGAGTGAACCTAGAAGTTATAAAAAGATTGACCATGCCAATTTATTAATTTTTATTTAGATTTTTGAATCACTTGTGCATAAAAATATATGTAAATAAACCATCTTGACTTAGCTAAAAACCTACACATAAAGAGCTAAACTAGGTCGATAGGCTCAACAAAGTTAGTAAACCTGTACACAAAGATCCTAACTAGGTTGATAGGCTTGACAAAGTATGGAAACATGTGTATAGAATGTTAAACTAGGTCAATAGGGTAGATCTAGTTGAATTCAAATAAAAATTAAAAATTTGTAAGGGTTAAATTCATGTCAAGCTCACTAAAATATATGCAAGTAAAACTAGATAGTTATATAACTTATCTTACTTAATAATATTCAAGATCAAAGAAGGTAATCAAGTAACAAGTATGCTTGGGGATACATTTAAATTGGGATCATGACTACTAATATATCCAATAAACCTACACTAAGGTATCTCTTGTCACACCATGGCAAAGGATAGGTTTCCTAGGCCTCTAGGCAAATGCCATCTTGTGATAGCCCTCGCTAGGTCTCTATGATTTTAAATAATATTAAGCAAGATAATCTATTGAATACATATACAAGATAATTTAGTGTTCACCAAATATTTTGGCACAAATGGGGAAGATAATAAACATGTAAAGACCAATATATCCATAACATAGAGAACCTCTAAGCAAGGAAAGCTACAAATAAATATATATTAACTCTACAATATCTATTTACTAAAATATAAAGGGCTTAAATATATATACTTACCTTTTTTGAAGTGAACCTATTATGTCTCAATATCTCCCTTGGCCAATGGTGTTTTTCAAGATGTTGTTGTGGGATTTTAAGGATCATAAGGATAAATCAACTCTAGGCTATAATACCTCTCCTATGCATCCAAGACATCCACAGGAAACCCTTCAATGGTAAAACCCTAAGAAATGAAACCTCTTATTGATTGTATAAAGATATTTATGAGTAGTAATGATGCATAATGGATTGATCCTCTATTTATAAATGAAGTTAAGGAGGTATTTATAGCCACATATTGACCCTAAACCCTCCTAGAAATTAAGTTGATGAAGTCAGCCCGCTCGACATTATTAGGCAAGAAATAGAGCCATTAGGTCTCAAACTATGTTGGCTTTGGATGACATAATTTTTTAACATGTGATAAATCCCAGAATGGGGTTGACCTAATTGAACTAGTAGGAAACATGGTAAAAGGGGTTTTTTTCTTAGGTAGGGGCTATTTTGGGTGGTAAATGGTGCTAAAATAAGTAGTATAAATATAAACAAAACATTTAAGTTGATATTTATACATAGACATATGGTTTATTATACTTTAATTTATATTTAGACTTTTATGATGTTTGAGAGTGGTTTCAGATGTCTAGAAGATATAATGCAAATTTTATATTTTAGGTCCTATTGGATTTAAAACTTAACCATATTTTAAGGTTATAAGATTTCATACTTAACAATTTTTTAGGATTTTAGGATTTTAGGGAGGCATCATAGGAGGTAAATTGATATACACTCTAAATTAGGTGGACTAATGATAATAATGATACAAAGCCACAATAATCTTGTGAAGCGCCAATGGTCTACTAACCCCTTTCTCAGTTCACCCTTTATGAAATGCATTCATAGAGATTGTAACTCAATAAGTTCCTACAAGAGATAAAGTGTTATTAAAGGTTAAAAATTAAAAATATTATGTGTATACACTCTCTACATAATCACTGTGATAGACTTTTTCTCAAAGAGGGTAGAAGTAACAGTGACTCCAATTTGAAAATAAAAATATGGTGTGATGTTTTTGTATGATAATGCCATCATTAGGTTTAGACTAAAAAAATAATATTATTGATTGGGGTATTTAATTTTTCAACAAGACCATAAATATTCTCATGGAGGAATTCATGATCACTCAATAGAAAAATATTGCATATCATCTACAAGCTAAAAACTAAACAAAAGTGTTGAATAAGGTACTCGATATAATACTAACAAAAAAATTTAATGTTTAGATTGATGATTTGGATGATAAAATAACTACGTTAGTATGAGATAAATAAAAAAATTACAAGTGTGAGACATGACACATCCATTTTCTATTGGTTGATGGAATGGAAGCAGTGATGCCAACATAATATCTTGTCTATACTTTTCACATTCACATAATTACGCATATTGGTGATAAATAATCTTTAGATAAGTATTTGATGGAGTTGAATGGCATGGAGGAAGAAATAATGGTGGTTATTTAGACTCAAAAAGATTAAAAAAAAAATACATCCAAAAGGCTTGGCATGATTTTAACAGATGATCAAAGGAATTCTAATAGGAATAATCAATATTATTATATAAAATTAGATTCTAAAGGCATCTAGGAAAGATGTAAATAAGGTGAAAATGACCAAATATAATCCATCATATGAAAAATTATGGGAAAATAGTCTTACGATACTTACATGGAAATTATCTTCCAAGAAGGGTGAATATGTGTAGGCTCAAGCTTTACATCACTAAATCAATGCATAGGGAAAACAAAAATATATTTATGATGGCATAAGTAGAATAGGGTTTCCAATTTTTTACAAGTGGGGTAGTTTGGTAGAGAAAAATAGATATGTAGATGTATCAGAATGTATATTAGATATAATTATTAGGTTTGACATATTAGAACAATAAGGGAAAACACACATGGGATAAATATAATCTTAGTATGACACTAAAATGTGAGGATGGATTAGGTTCATGAGATGTATCTATGAAATTTCACAATATACTAAGTCTATGAATGAAGTGTAATCACATGTGGTGATTTGAATGGAAAAAAACATAGATAATGACATGAAGGATAATTCATTTTTTAATTTAATTAAAAGGACACGTATAATAAGATTAATATTCAAAAAGTGGAAACACATCACATTAAGTAAATTCCTTAATTTAAAAACCCTAAAAAGAGTTAGGTTTAATATAAGCAATCGATAGTAAGTTAATGAAGAAAAAATTAACACAAAATTATAGATTAATTAATTTTTTAAAGGTATCATGATGTATTAATAAAAGGGGCATGTAGGGTTACAATCCATACTTTGTGAATTAAAATGAAAATTAATCCAATTTTTTTGAACTTATAGATTAATTTTATGTAATAAAAGAGAGCATGCAAGGCCCAATAATCATAAATATGATTATATAAGATTGGGAATCTAGGTGGAAGAGTTTAGGAGACTATAAATCAAAAAATTGAATTTGAATAATGGCTAAATAACAAACCACATTTTTAATATTGAAGAATGCCAAGGAGGAAGTGGAGATATGGATTTCACTATGAGAAAGTAAATGGGATGACTCAAATACTTTTGATTTTATAGACAAGGATAAGATAACATGGTTTTTTAAACAAGAACTTCTAGGAGCATTTGGAAAATCATTAGGAGTAGTTGTAGAATGTGATCAAATCAGGGGTATCGAGGCAGAATGATTAGTGCAAATTCAAATGTTAGAGAAAAATGATGAGTTGATATATAAATTTCTCAACTGATACTATGAAAGGGCCATTAGTATCTTACCCCATGTGAAAATTAATATCAATATTGAGATAAATTCATAAAAACCATGCCTTAAAGAAATGGGGAAGTCATCACATCCGTACAAATATTCAAACCCATTATTTCCCTAAAATCAAGCATAAATATGCATGCTCAATTTATTAAATACTATAGATGAAGTATTTGATACCCAAATGTGAATATTGGTGGAATGTATCATGAAAATTAATGATAGGCCATTAATGGAGTGATTTAGGAAAAAATGGGTGCCTGACATTATGCACTGAATAATTCAATTATAATGAATTATTGGCCACTTTGATAAAAACAAATACAAAGAATGTACTCTCTGATAGGTCACATTATTCAATTACTAATTCTTGGTATTACTTATAATACTCAAAATTTATAACTTTAAAACTAAGAAACCAAACAATTATAATTGGCTTCTTATTCTAGACTTTCCATAGAGCTTCAGATAGATTTTTAAACAAGAAAAATAAAATAATATTTTCACCTTACCAACCGATGAATATATCTTCTTTCATAACATAGATGTTCTCTTAAAAAATTGGTATGTGGTTTCTCAATTTTAATATCCAATGCAAATGAAATTTATTAGTGTAATGATAGGTGATGTTGATTCTAAAAAAGATGCATAAATAGAATTTGATATCAATTTGATAGCTTGATGATGGGTGATCCAAAATGGAGGAAAGAATATTTATTTATAGATTTATCAGATGTGGAATGGATGGTCAAATTTAATCCTAAATTATTAAATAATTTGATTTTTGGATGGTTGGATTTGAGTCCCCATCCAAGTGAGAAAGATCAATTCCTCCATTGGTTGATAAATGTGAGGAAGTTAGTTAAGTAGTTGGATTAGTCAGTCAAATGAATTAATGGAGTTGGTTGCATGTTTGTAGGAAGGTTGAAAGATTTTATGAACGAGTCAAGGTGTTTGAGTGACTCACCAAGTTAGTTTAATTTGTAAATTAATTGGTTGGTGACTCAGAACTTGGTTGAGAGAATTGGGTAAATGGTTGGATGACCTATAAATTGGAGTTTTTAATTAGTTTTATTTATTTATTTTTGGAATTATGTGTGCATTTTTTATTATAAATCACTTATTTAATTAATGTTTAGTAATTAATTATTTAACTTTGGGAGGGAAAATGATATTATTGGACTAAGATGATGATTTTAATTATGGATGATGGTCAAGTTAGTAAAAAATAATAGAAATTTGTGTTGATATTTAAAAAATATAATTATGACACTAATGTGGTATAATTTATATGTCTACATTACTATTTTTTTCACATAATCTATGAGAAAAATGATAGTCTCCTAAAAAACTTTATTAGCCAATACTATAAGGGGCCCATAAAAATATTTCCCCATGTAAAAAATCAAATGAATAATGAGAAAATTGCACAACAAAAAGGCTCAAAGTAATGGGAGAGTCATTATAACCCTAAAAATATTTAAATCCATTATTATGACCTAATATCAAGCATAAATACACATAATCAACTTGTGGAATACTTATAATGAAAGTATCTAATAACCAATTGAGTGTTGGTGAAGTGTATCATGAAAATGAACTAAAAGACCACTAAAGGAATGAAGTAAGAAATAAAAGGGGTTGTTGACATTGTGAACTAAATGATTCAAATATTTGAAATTGATGGTCATTGATATTTAAAAATATGTATAATGCACTTTTTGGAAACTTGCAATCATTATAATACTCATTTTTAGTGCTACTCATTTGTTGCACATAATGAAATTCCACTAATAGGATAGTTATTATTGGAGGGGAATTTTAGCTAGTGGAAGAGTTTGTAAACTTGGTGTGGCCATGAAGGGATATATATATATATATATATATATATATATATATATATATATATATATATATATATATATATATATATATATATATATATATGCTCGTTCAAAATGGTTTGGTAACTTTTTGTGTAGATTCAAGTAATAATCAATGTAAACATGTGGGTTCTAATAGATGTGATGGAGTACTTGGCACCTATTTTTATAGTTAGAATTTTGTAAAATGGCATCATGGTGCACGTTCATGAGATGAATACTTAACTGACACTCCTTTTTCCATTTTTCATCCACATATCAAAGTAAAAATATAAGAGATAGGGTAAATTAAATTTATCATATAGGATGTAGTTATTTTTCATGTTGTGGGACCATAAGTGTCTCCATAACCATATATAACATAATCAAGATGTTTGGGACCACCAAAAACCCATATGAAGAAAAAATAATATAACCTTCATAGCATATAGATCCTTCATAAAAGAAGGAAAATAGGATGGCAACATAATTGGTGGATTTGGGGCTACAAAAAATCACTGAAGATGTCAACTATGAGACCTGTTAGCCAAATTTTGGATACCCTAGACCAAGTTCACAAAAAACATGACTTGTCATGTCTTAATAACCTTGTTCTTAGCCATTACATGCCTTGTGAGGTCTTCAAATGGTCTTCTTGAGGTCATATTAGCAAAATTTAAGGTAACGACTTATGTTTGCCTTGTGATAGTTTATTCATAAAGTGATATGAAAAATGGATCCAAAAGGTTTAAAAGGTTCAAAATTTGTCCCTCAAGTCATCTCACCCCTTTTACCACATTACTAAGAATTTTATACTTTTTTGGAGAAGTTAAAGATATTTTGTGAAGTTTAAGGTAAAGTGTCATGCAAGATAAAAGTGAATATAGCCAAGTCTAACATATGTCAAAGATAAAAACATGAAATTTACATAAAAATACACTTGTCCAAGATTGTGAAGGATTCATATAAATTGCACATATGTTAAGAATGTCAAATCATGTCAATTTTGTAAGTTTAATGTCTAAAAGAGATAATCACTCTTAAGTAGGAAATTGGAGGAACTTGTAAAAACTTGAAGGATCCATATTAAGGTGAAAATTTCTAAAAATTATATATTTCCTTCCAAAACTCATTTACATGGATAAAAAGTTTGTACAGGTCTTAAGAAGCTTAAATTTGCATCAAAACCTCCATTGGATTCTTGACAGACTAGTAATGGCCAACTTCATGTACTTGGTATGGATAGAGGAGAGATATGTATGACCGAATATTATGGGAAAAGGAAGGGGTTCAAATGGAATTTATAATTATGGCACTATTTTTTATATTGTTTCCCCTTCCTTTATGAATAATCATTAAGACCATCAGGTGGTCTTAAACCCTCATAAAACCTTAGGGATTGATTTTACACAAGTTTCATGTAATTTTGAGCTTGTTAGAACAAGATGAGAATTGTTTAAGGTATATATGGGTCTAAAAACTCTCTCAAATCTATATCCATAAAGTTCACATGTGTGAATATTTAAATATTAAGAGGAACCTTCATGAGAGATAGGTTGCAAGTTTACATTCAAGGTCTAGAGGTTCTTGTAAGATACAATGGCATTAAATGATATATTTTAATTTGATATGGAATATTTTAGAAATTTTAATATTTTATCTTTAACTCTCAAATATATCACTCCATCACTATCCCTTCCAAGTAGCATTCATTTTTTAGTCCAAGGATTATGTATAGGTCCACTTACACAAAGTGAACAAAAATTGATAAATATGCATTAATAGTTTAGTATGTGGGTTATGAACTAATTATGTATTTTATGGAATGGTGGAGGAGTCTCCTCAAGGTAAAAATGATCTAAATAAGACTCATATGAGGCTTAAATCATGGAAATATAGACCTATAATTCTACTGACCTATAGGTCTCTTTTCTATTAGGAATGCAGTGAAATGTGTATTATGAGGTTGAAGTTTGAATACCTAAATGGTGAGACCTAAAGTGATAGACTTAGGATATCATGGGTTCTAGTGTCTTTATCTAGTTACTAGTCAAAGAGATGTATGAAGTCATGATTGCTTAGTGAACTATGTCAAAAAGGTGACTATATGAGTTTCAAGAGAGGTTTCAAAATTAGTGAGAGATCAAAGTTGTTTGATGAGACCTAAATTTAGGAAAAGTGAAGGGAAAGTATCCAAATTAATGCTCCACATATCCACTTACTTCCACCATTAGTTGATAGAACCCTAAAAGGACTCATTGCATGAAACCTATAGTTAGGCATATCACAAACCTAAGTGAAAAAAGCATTGGTTGTATGGCATGGAGTGAATGTTAATAACATTTTCAAAGTTGAGGGGATATTTATAACATCTCTATAATTAACAAGATCACCAAGAGACTTTATTTTCAGGACTTATCATTCAAAAACTCACACCATCATCTACAGTCCTAGTTTTTAGGTAGTATGAGTAAAGAGGCATATGGTGAAACAAATGAAGATAAGAGTCATGGAAAGAAGATAGGGAGGTATAATAAAGACCATAAATCATTTAAAACACCCTCCTATAGCGATAAAATAAGTTGATAGGATGACTAGTGCCACTAAGGAGAACAAAATGTTAATTAGGCTTAATAGGCCTAAGATCTCATATATAGACCTGTGTATGATAATAAAAGGTAATCTTGTGAACTTTTAATGAGATTAAAAGAGAATTAAAAATTATATGAATACTCTCTCATTTTTTAAATAAGAGAAGATATGCCTTTCATGAGTCAAGATATAGTCAAGAGGATCAAATGGTGCTACATAGGCAAGTTCAAGTGTTTGAAGGCATTCTTAAGGTTTTAATGAAAATAAAACCTTAAAAAATGGTCTTAAAGTTCTATAAGGCTATCACAAAGCATAAGTATCAAAGGATCATGTTTCCATGGTAAAAATAGGATAAAATGTAGACGTATCTATGGGGATATATAGGGATACATATATGTGGGTATGGGTTTTGAGCTCACCACTAAGGTGAGTGAGGACATCTGCATTACCTTTGGGCATAACCATCCACCTATAGATATGTAGGCCCATATTTTACACTCTAAACAAGATAAGGTAGGGTATCTAAAGACTTAATGGCCACATGTGGATACCTATCACCTTGGAAGCAATTAATTGAGTATGATATGAGTTTTTAGAGGTCTTGAAAGTGGAAAAATACTATAAATACCTCAAAAGAGGCATAACACAATCAAAGAGGTTAGAAGTTTTGGCACAAGCCTATTGTCTCTCAAGAGCCTTTGAAGACTTTAGGGTAAGAATCAGAAATCTAAGCCACTATAGGAATGTATAGAGGGTTTTATTATAATTATTAATATTCTAATAAATCCTTTATGCCATCATGATCACATATAAGTGGTTTTATGCTTGTAAGCTCAATTAAGACCTATAAAGCCTAAAACCCCTCATAAGTCTTCTAGACCTCTAATTTATATGTTAGGGAAAGAATGATTTTATTAGACATATGAAGTAATTAATAAGTTGCATATTGGTGTCACAAGCTATATAGGGGCATCCCCAAGCAAATAAAGATATGAAAAGTGACAATTTGGCCTACAAGGCCTTCTCAAGCTCCTCTAGGTGAAAATTGCAACTTGAGATAGATGTTATTTTGATCAGTGTGACCTTGACCTTATGCATGGATTCTAATGGTTTTAAATAATGGTAAATATATATCCATAATTTTATCTTGTGGCATTAGGCTTTAGTTTAGGTCCCTACTCTGTATGAACCATTGCTAAGACTATAGAACACCCTCAAATTGCCTAGTTAAAACCCAAGTAACACTTTATTGAGATCAAAAACATACATACAAGATGCATCAGATCCTAAGAACCTATGGATAGTTGAATAAAAATTTTCACTTGGATTTTGTGGCATTGGTTCATGGATTAAGGCCCTAGGGTTTATAAATAATAGTTAAGAACCTAAACCACTCTGAACACTCATAAGCTCAATGGGAGAGATAAAGATAAATTTATCTCTTAATGCATTTAATTTACCATGACAATAAATAAACATCATTTTCACCTCTTAAAATTTCTTCATCATGTTGTTTTATGGTACTTGCACCTATACAGAATACATGTAATGTTATAGTTTGCAAGGTTTTAGATAGGAATTAAAGTCCTTGAGTAATTGAGTAAATAAAGACCATTTATGAAGGTGTATTAGGAATGTATTTTGTCTTATAATACCTCACTTTTAACCCTCATTCTCTATAAGTACTCCTACTGGTCTAAACTTTAAAGGTAATCAAAGAGTTTTGAAAGAGAAATCAACTAGTCACCTAAAAATGTTAAGATATGAGGTTTAGATCATACTGACACTCAAAAATATAACAAAATATGGACTAATAACGGTAAAATGGGTTTTTAAATCATCATATTGAGGTTTATTTGTCATTATATTTATTACCATTGAGTAACTAAGTCTATTTGACTAGTGGCATGTATGAATAATGATCAGAATCTACATTATGAAGATGAAAGAATCAGAGTAAGGTGTCAATTAAAGAATTTAGAATTAGAGTAATCCAAATAAATTTAAATATTTACAAAGATAGTTTCATATGTTTTATAAAACCCAAATCAATAAAGAAGGTATTTTCAAACATGATGAGTCTTGAGGAAGGTGAAGAGTCCCTTCTCCAATTTGTCCAAGACTAGTATCTTAAAGATTGACACATATTGAAAAGGACTTCATGATAGTTTATTATATTTATCTTATTATTTGTAAATAATTTTAGATAATGATACTTTTTAAGGATTCTCTTTTATGCCACTTATCTCTCTCTTTCTCTCTTTCTCTATATGCTACCTTTTGGGGCATTGGAAAGGATCCTCACATTAGTTATGACAAATCCATACCAAAATTAAGTCCTTTACTTGCCTATCAGAATAAATTAAAGCTATATATTATATATTCATTTTACATACAATTATCTTGAGTGGGTTGTTTTGATTAATGTTTATTGATAGTATGTGCTTCCTTGTATTTGTCCTTCTTTTTCATGCTTCTATGTGAGGTTATCTTCTTTCAAATGTCATATAAAGTGTTATACCTAGTTTTTTTCATTAGATAATTGATAATTCATTAGTGTTTTCTATTATAATCTCTTTATTGATTATCCTAAAATATTTTAACCTTCATAGACATCATATTGAATCATTAGTGTGATAGTGATTGTTTTGAAATAGCATAATTAGATTGTAACTTAGTATTTCATAGAGAATTCTTAGTGGGTTGATGAGATCCTATTTGATGCATCACCTCTAAGTTTCTTTTTTAGTTTTATCTTTCATCTTTATCTTTCCCAATTTAATAAATTAGTATATTTGTTAGTGTAGGTGTCGTACTTAGGAACTAGCCAAAAATCTAGAGGGTTGATCCCCTTGAAAGGTCACCCACAACCTAGGATCAATCCCATTGCATAAACTAGGTTAAGAGGGATTGAATCACCCTCTCAAGTTTACAAATTTGAGCTATAATAGTTTTATCATGCCAAGTGGGATAAGATTGATAATTAATTGAAGAGTTTTTGGTATTTATCTTAAATGCACTAACTTTTGGAGGCATTTCAATAAACATAAATAGCAACTCCAAATCTATTTAAATATTTATAACAACCCAGTTGAAGAGATATAATAGGTATATCATATCTTGTGGGACTCCAAAAAATATATTGTCCAAGATTGATGTTTGCCTTGGCAAAAATGCAACTATAGTGGTTATTTCCATATAGCATATGGTGACTCCATTAAGTTTTAAACTTTTTATTATTGACTAGTGATCTAGTTTGCATGCCAAAGATGACTAAAAGATCAAAATTGAAAGCTATTCCCTTTGAATTTTTCTAATTACCTTTATGTTCATACAAAAAGAATAGGTTTCCTCATACTATCCCCTATACCAAGTCACCTAGAATAAAACTCTTTATTCCCTTATATCCAAGTTCTCCTAAGGCTGATAGCATGGATAGAAAGCTTCCCTTTATTTCTTTAAATGGCGGTTCTCCTTTAAACCTTAAACAATATGATGACATAATATCAGTTTCCCTCTAGAGTCCCTTATTTTAGTGGAGAAACTACTCTTACTCCCATTGAGCATATTAGGGACATGGCAAACTTTGACAACATCCATAACATAACATAAGAGAATGTGGAAATCAAGTTAGAAATTAGTTTTAAAGTCAAGGATTTGGGGTGGATATAACCTTAGTCCCTAAATCCATTGACTTATGGAATGAATTGGGAGAGCCATTGAGCAAAAAAATTGAAAATAAGAGTGAATATTTATCCTTAGCTGAGCAATTGAACACCATAAAGAGAAAACCTCAAGAATTTATGTATTATTTCAATGCTAGGTTAAAAAATACATGGGTTAGGATCCCAATTATTGAAATACCCACTCCAAACTATCAATTCTTATATTACCTTAATGCTTTGAATAGTGATATAGCGATTATGATCCAATATATGGGTGGGAATACCTTACTAAATGCATTTGAAATTATTATTAGGGTCAAGAAAAATATAATCAAACATTTAGAACATGATATAATTCCCCCTATGCCTTTTTTCCTGACATTCATCCCCCTACCCCAACTCTTGTTGTAATTCCTACTATAAGCAATCATGAGTTGGTTATCCTTAGTTAAGAGAGTAAGATAAATGATGTGGAAGGGCTTATTAAGAATATTGTAAACAAAGTCATGTAAATGAAGAAGAAACAAAGTTTATTTCATATTCCTTTTTAATGGAACCAATCTCATTATCCCTATCAATCAAATAGGCCACCCTTCCAAGGAAATGCTCAAGGATAAGGTCATATCATTAATGTTCGACCATATATAAGTTTTAACCCAAATAAAACCTCCACTTCAAGAAATTTGGTACCCACTCAAAAAAATCTAATGAAAAATAAATAATTATCTTCTTATTGGAATCAATCTTATGAAAAATCTATCAATCAAGATGGACGATTGAATCAAACTTATGTGGTTCAAGAAAGAAATTTTTCTTCTCTAACGTAAGATGAAGTTTATAATAAAGTTGAAGCTATTGGAGAGTAAGTTTAGTCAAGAACTACATATTTAATTTTTCAAAAAGGGGATTGTTATGAAGTGAATCAAATATTAATCTCAAGTAGGGTGGTAGATAAATATATTGCAACCAACACTAGGTCTAAAAGAAAGGCTATTGAAGAAGCACAAGAGAGTGAGAAATGTTCAGTTACAATCCCCTCTATGAATAAAGGTATTATATATCCTAATGTAACTTGGAAGGCTCAATAATATAAAATAAATTAGAATGATAAAAGTACATTTTCACACCAAAACAAGCAAGCCAAAAGTGATGTCATGGCTCTTATTAGACAAGCAAAGATTACTACTTCTCTCAACATAGTGGATCAAATGAAAAAGATTCATTTAAGTATACCTATGTGGGTCACTTTGTATATTATTAGTCAAAGTGATGTTAAGGATTCTCTTTTATGCCACTTATCTCTCTCTTTCTCTCATTCTCTATATGTTACCTTTTGGGGCATTGTAAAGGATCCTCACATTAGTTATGATAAATCCCTACCAAAATTTAGTATTTTACTTTCCTTTCAAAATAAATTAAATCTATATATTATATATTAATTTTACATACAATGATATTGAGTGGGTTGTTTTTATTAATGCTTATTGATAATATGTGCTTCCTTGTATTTGTCCTTCTTTTTCATGTCTCTATGTGAGGTTATCTTCTTTCACATGACATATAAAGTGTTATACCTAGTTTATTTCATTATAAATTGATAATTAATTAGTGTTTTATACTAGAACCTCTTTACTAATTATCATAAACTCTTTTAAACTTCATAGACATCATATTGAATCATTAGTGTGATAGGGATTGTTTTGAAATAACATAATTAGATTGTAACTTAGTATTTCATAGTGAATTCTTAGTGGGCTGATGACCTCATGTTTGGTGCATCACCTCTAATTTTATTTTTTAGTTTTATCTTTCATCCTTCTCTTTTCCAAGTCAATAAATTAGTATATTTTTTAGTGTAGGTGTTGTACTTAGGAACTAGCCCAAAATCTAGACCCCTTGAAAGGTAACCCACAACCTAGGATCAATCCCATTGCATAAAATAGGTTAAGAGGGCTTGAATCACCCTCTCAAGGGTAAAAATTTGATCTATAACAGTTTTATCATGCCAAGTGGGATAATATTAATAATCAATTGAAGAGTTTTTGGTATTTATCCTAAATGCACTAACCTTTGGAGGCATTTCAATAAACATCAATAGCAACTCCAAGTATATTTAAATATTTATAACAACCCAGTTAAAGAGATATAATAGTTATAGCATGTCTGGTGGGACTCCAAAAAATAGATTGTCCAAGATTGATATTTGTCTTGGCAAAAATACAACTGTAGTGGTTATCTTCTTATAGAATATGGTGACTCCATTAAGTTTTAAACTCTTTATTATTGACTAGTGATCCAATTTTCATGCCAAAGATGACTAAAAGATCAAAATTAAAAGCTATTCCCTTTGAATTTTTCTAATTGCCTTTATATTCATATAAAAATAATAGGTTTTATCATACTCTCCCCTATATCAAGTCACCTAGAATAAAACTCTGTATTCCCTTATATCCAAGTTCTCATTAGGCTAATAACATGGATAAAAAGCTTCCCTTTGTTTCTTTCAATGGTGGTTCTCCTTTAAACCTTAAACAATATGATGACATAATATCAGTTTCCCTCCAGAGTCCCTTATTTTAGTGGAGAAACTACTCTTACTCCCATTGAGCATATTAGGGACATGGAAAACTTTGACAACATCTATAACATAACATAAGAGAATGTGGCAATCAGCTCATTGGAAATTAGTTTTAAAGTCAATGATTTATGGTGGATATAACCTTATCCCCTAAATCCATTAACTCATGGAATGAATTGGGAGAGCCATTGAGCAAAAAAATTGAAAATAAGAGTGACTATTTATCCTTAGCTGAGCAATTGACTACCATAAAGAGAACACCTCAAGAATTTATGTATGATTTCAATTCTAGGTTACAAAAGACATGGGATAGGATCCCAATTATTGTAAGACCCACTCCAAACTATCAATTTTTATATTACCTTAATGCTTTGAATAGTGATATAGCGATTATGATCCAATATATAGGTGGGAATACCTTGCAAATTCATTTGAAATTATTATTAGTGTCAAGAACAATATAATAAAACATTTAAAACTTGATATAATTCCACCTATGCCTTTGTTTCTTCACATTCATCCCCCTACTCAATCTATTTCTCTAATTCCTACCATAATCAATCATGAGTTGGTTATCCCTAGTCAAGCGAGTAAGTTAAATGATGTGGAAGGGATTATTAAGAATATTTTAAACAAAGTCATGAAAATGAAGAAGCAAAAAAGTCAGTTTCATATTCCTTTTTAATGAAACCAATCTCATCATCCCTATCAATCAAATAGGCCACCCTTCCATGAAAATGCTCAAGGATAAGGTCATATCATTAATGTTAGACCATATATAAGTTTTAATCCAAATACAACCTCCACTTCAAGAGATTTGGTACCCACTAAAAAAAATATAATTCAAAAGAAATAATTATCTTCTCAGTGGAATCAATCTCATGAAAAATCTATCAATCAAGATGGATGGTTGAATCAAGCTTATGTGGTTCAACAAATAACTTTTTCTTTTCTAATGCAAGATGAAGTTTATAATCAGGTTGTAGCAATTAGAGAGAAAGGTCATTCAAGAACTACACATTTAATTTTTAAAGAAGAGGATTGTTATGAAGTGAATCAAATATTAATCTCAATTAGGGTGGTAGATAAATATATTGCAGCCAACACTAGGTCTAAAACAAGGGCTGTTGAAGAAGCATAAGAGAGTGAGAAATGTTCAGTTGCAATCCCCTCTATGAATAAAGGTATTAGATATCATAATGTAACTTGTAAGGATCAATAATATAAAATAAATTATAATTATAAAAGTACATTTTTAAACCAAAATAAGCAAGCCAAAAGTGATGTCATGGCTCCTAGAAGATAAGCAAAGATTAGTGCTTCTTCTCTCAACATAGTGGATCAAATGACAAAGATTCATGTAAGTATACCTATGTGAGTCACTTTGTATATTATTAGTCAAATGGATGTGATGAAAGAGGATATATCTAAGCTTAATTCATCATCAAGAACAATAAGAAAGGGTATTATTATGTTCACAAATACATCTAAGCTTAGTGAGTCACAACACGATAAAGTGAAAAAGCTTCTTCATTTCTATGTTTCAATGATAATTGGTGATTTTTTGGTTCATAATTTTATAATAGATAATGGGGATAAAATCTCAATTAGGAAAAAGTAAATAGAAGATAAAATAGGCCTTAAATATGAACCTCATGGTCAAAGTGTCTTACAACTAGATGGATCATCCACTAAGATAGTTTGTGTTATCAAGGGGTTTAATCTAACTCTTCATGCTTGTCCTAATTTATCTATTACTTAACTATGATTGTTTTTAACTTTTCACCATAATTTTCCCTTTAATAATCAAGGGACTTTATGGCAAAGATTGGTGGTGACTTATCATTATATTAATTCTACATGGCTTTTAGGATAAGATATGGTACAAAATTTACTATAAGATTAGAACTTATCTCAAAGTTTCACATTGAGTCATACAAAAAAAATGTTACCAATTTCAATTTTTCTATCATTAATGAGGAGGATCAACTTAGTGACAAATAACTAATTATTCCTCTTGAAGACATTTCAGTTCTTTTCCTTGATGAATGAGGGGAATAAAATCATGAGTTTGACCCATATGAATGTGTTGAAGAGGCTGGTATTGGAGTCTATTTATTACATGAAAAATTTACAACCATAACTTCTATTCTAAGCTTAATTATGATAGTGATGGTTTTCAGAAATTATTTTTTCTCAATAAATAAGAATGGAGTAGGTGCAGGTATTATGCTTATTTCTCCATCAAATGAAAGGTATTATTCAGCCATTATATTTTAGTTTTGTTTTTATTACGATGTAATTGAATAGGAAGCTCTTATACATGGGATTTAATGTTCAAGGAAAAAATATTCAAATAATTACAATCCATTGGAGATAGTGAACTATTTGTACACCAAGTAAGTGGTAAGAGTGGATCTAAAAACACATTTTTGAAGTCCTATAATCATAGATTGTGAAACCTTATTGAGGACTTTGAAGCTTTTGACATCAAATCAGTCCCAAGGGAAGAGAACCAACATGATAATAGGTTGGAATAAATTGGAGCAAAATTTGACATCCCTAATGATGTTAAGAATCCAAAAACTCAACCACACATCATGGTAGTTGTAAGTCCACTACTAAAAAATTATGTAAATTAGCAAGTGTTTGAAAGTGACAAACAGATATCATGTTTTCTCCAACATGAATATAAGTTATCTTGAAAAAAATAAACCAAGTTGTTGCACCAATATGGGGACCAAATTATGTAATTAAGGTCTAATAAGCTTCCTAAAGGGTTGGTTACTCTTGAAGGTATATTCAATGAAAGTGATCAAATAAGGAGAGATAAAGTAAGCATGTATATGAATTATTAACATCGTAATAAAGTGGCCATATTCAAATATAAATTTATAAATCTTGGAAAGGTATATACTCCATAAAAGAAGACTGCATTTATTGAGTTTCGTATAGAATTTTTTGATTTCATTGCTTTGGAGTATAGTGACCTCAAGGGGGTTTATCCCTAATTAGCTCAACACACTATAGAACTATATCCCATTGATAATCTTGTGAGGTAAATGTAAAGGCCCATCAATCCTAAATTGGAGGTCTTAATGAGAAAATAACTCACCAAGTTGATAGAATCAATAATTATATTTCCTATCAAACACTCTTCATGGGTTACCAACTTAGTTCATGTGAGAAAGAAGAGTGGTGACATTAGGATATGTTTATATTTTAGAGACTTGAATATGGTGTCATTTAAATATCAATATCCTCTACCTTAAATGGATCAAATCCTTCAATTAGTAGTAAGTTCTCAACATTTCTCACTTTTGGATGGCTATTCAGGTTACAACCAAGTGTTGGTAAAAGAATAAGATCAATATAAGATAAGATTAACTCCTAAATGGGGCACATATGCCTAAAATATAATATAATTTTGGATATCCAATGTAGGTAGCACATTATAAAGGGATATGGATATGGCTTTCCAAGGTTTGATCAATGAGATGGTACTAATATACCTTGATGACATAACCATTTTTTCTAAAGATGCTAGTGATCACTTGAGTTATCTAAGGATAATATGTGAAAGGTTCAGGCCATCTGGGGTTTCTCTCAATCTAAATAAGTATGATTTTGATTTTTATTAAGGTAAATTACTTGGTCATATTATTTCTAAATATGGGTTTGTTATATACCTTTATAGGGTGAATGTCATACTAGACTTGTCATTACCTAATCATAAGAAAGATTTACAAAGTTTTATTGGGAAGATAAATTTTTTAAAGAGGTTCATACCTAGATTTTCCACTCTTTTGAGACCTATAATAGTTATGTTAAATAAACATGAAACATTTTTTTGGACCAAGGAAGAGAAAGCTAGCTTTGAGGCTATCAAACAAGCTATTGTTCAAGTACCTACACTAATCAACCCTTATATTCCTAAAGTATTTTTCTTGTATGGTTTTTACAACATTTTCACCATATATTGTATGTTAATGCAATATAATAATGGAATTGAATAACTTATAAATTTTTATAGTCAATGACTAAAAGGCTATGAAGAGAGGTACAAATATGTTGAGAAACAAGTATTGGCGGCTATAATAAGTCTTAATAAATTTATATATATTTTGTCTAACAAAAAAATCCATGTCATGGTAACTAATCCAAGCATAAGAGACTTCCTCTTTAATAAATACTTGAATTATAAATGATCAAGATGGATAACTAAGGTGATGGAGTATGATGTTGAGATGAAGACCACTAAGCTAATAAGAGGAAGAGGTTTGTGTGAATACCTAGAATCATACCTGAAATAGGAAGAATATATGGTTTTGAAATTTCAAGAGGGTAATAATATAGCTAAAATGTCATCTTCTCCAATTTGTACACAAGAAATGGTGATGTTCCTTCAAACAAGTGAAAGTCTTATGAATCTAGATCAAGCAAGAAGGAGATACTTTAGATTTCAAGAAATACATTATGTCCTTATGTATGGGGTTATTTTCAGGAAATAACTCAATGGGATGTTTCTAATGTGTGTGTAAATAGACCAAGTTTATATTATTATATAATATTTCCATGATGGACTAGTTGGAGGTCATTTTGTACCCAAAACTATAGTTGCAAAAATAATGAAGGCTAGTTATTATTAACCTAACCTATTCAAGGATTCATATTATTAGGTTATAAGACATAAAAAGTGTGTACTCTTATAGGAAAACAAAAAAATTCATCCCTTTATCTTCATTATATTCAGGTTGAATAACCATTCATGTAGTGGGGACTTGACTTTAATAGAATGATCAATCTTCCATCTAGTACAAGCCATAAATTGGTTCTTACAACTATCAACTATTTCAAAAGGTGGGTAGAGGTAGTGGATCTCAAGTATCCTAATGAAAATTCATTTCTTGACTTATATTAGAGCCTAGTGATAAGGTTTTGGGTACCTACAAAAATAATTTATGATAATGCCATGGCTTTTAGTGGTGTAAGAATAATGGAATGGGATATTCAATATGGTATCTACTTGAGTACTTATTATAATTACCAACCCAAAGGTAATGGGATATCTAAGTTCCCTAATAAGAACTTGATCAAAATTACTAATAGGAAAATAGGATATAATTAAAGGAATTGACACACTAGATTAAATACAACCCTATTGGCTGATATGATCACTCTAAAAATTGCCATTGGCAACTCACCCTATATTATTGTATATAGGATAGAATCTAAACTAGCTATTTCATTTGAGTTACCAAATCTTGAGTTGGTACAACAAATTGAGAGAATGGATAATGATCCTATGGAAATAAGACTGGCATAACTAATGGACTTGGAAGAAGTCAGAAATCATGTTATGCACACCATGGAATGTCACCAAGCATAGGTTAAAAGAAAATTTAACAAGAGAGCTATCTCAAAAACATATCAAGAAGGAGATCTTGTCTTAAATTGGGATTTTGATAGATTTGAGCCTAGTAAGCACACTAAGTTTGATGCGTTATGGAGTGGACCTTATGTTATCATTGATTGTAAAAAACATAATGCCTTTTAGCTTATAGGACTCAATGAAGAGGAATTAATTATCCTAGTAAAAGGGATACACTTGAATCCATGATATTGAGGTTAGTTTTATAACTTTATACATGTTATATTATGCCTTTATTTTCCATAAGTGATTCATGTACAAGTGTGTGTCTTGTTTGCTTTATGTTGTTATTTCCTCCAGATGTCTTATGACACATACATGGTGTGGTGGTTTTTTGGAAATTTTCTAGTTTAATTGATTTCAAGGGTCTTGTCTAGTATTATTTTCTATTTGCCTCAAGTTTAAGTAGTACTAACTCCATGGCCCAATAAATATACTAGGAAACTAGTCTAATATGCTTAGTAAATAAGCATCCCGAGGAGACCACCAAAGATGTTAGCCAAATTTTAGCTACCACAGACTAGGTTCATAAAAAAATTGACTTGTCATTTCTTAATAACCTTGTTCCTAGACATTATACCTTATGAGGTATTCAAATGGTCTTAATTAGTTATTTTTAATAAAAGTTGAGGTTTTTTTGATAAAATTAAGGTAATGAATTATGTTTTTCTTATGCTAGTGTATTCATAAAGTGATATAAAATTTGGATCCAAAAGGTATCAAAGGTTCATAAGTTATCCTCAGTGTCATCTCACCCCTTTGCCCACCTTGCATGAGCATTTTATACTTGATTGGAGAAGTTGAGGTTATTTTGTAAAGTTTAAGGTAAAGTGTCATGTAAGAGAAAAGTGCATATAGATAATGATAATGTATTCCAAAGCTAAAAAGATGAAATTCTTATATAAATACACTTGTCCAAGCTTTTTAAGGAGTTATCTAACCTGTAGATATGTCAATAATGTCAGATCATGTCTATTTTATAGGTTCAACATACAAAAGAGAGAGAAACACTCTTAAGTAGGTAGTTGAAGGCACTTATAAAAACTTAGAGGACCCATATTCAGGTGAAAATATCT
This sequence comes from Torreya grandis, assembly GCA_037957365.1. NCBI lineage: Eukaryota > Viridiplantae > Streptophyta > Pinopsida > Cupressales > Taxaceae > Torreya > Torreya grandis. Next base: position 601,285 of record JARHVA010007672.1, read on the forward strand.
ATAAAGTGTATCTTCACTTTCCCTAGGTCATTTCAATGGATAACAAGATTGTATAGGTCTTAATAAGCTCAATTTTACATCAAAACCAATATTGGCTTCTTGACAAATGTGTAATGGGAAACTTCATGGATTTGGTATAGACATAGGAGAGAGAGTGATGACCTGAGATTATGGTAAGAGTGAGGGGGTATAATTTCATTTATATTTATGGAATTGGTTCTGATATTGGTACCCCTTCCTTTATGAATAATCATTAAGACATCAAGTGGTCTTGAACCCTAGTAAAACATCAAGGCTTAGTTTTACACAAGTTTCATGCAATTTGGAGATATTAGTAAATATATGATCATTTTTTAATTTCTATATGGGTGTGAATAACCATATCAAATCTTTTTCCATTAGGTTCACATGTGTGAATAGTCAAATATCAAGAGTAACCTTCATGAGAGATAGGTTGCAGGTCTGCATTCAACGTTTGGAGCTTCTTACTAGATAAAATGGCATCAAATGAGTATATATAAAGTTTATATGGATTGTTTTATAAATTATACTATGTTATATTTACATCTTAAATATCTCACACCATCTAGTTTCTCTAATAGTAAACCCTCCAAGTAGCATTCATTTTTCAATCTAAAGATTGTGTATAAGTCTGATTACACAAAGTGAACAAAGGTGATAAATATGAATTTATATTATGTTGTGTGGGTTATGAACTAATTATTTAGGTTATGAAATAGTGGATTAGTCTCCTCATGATCAAGATGATCAAAACAAACATCATGGGAGGCTTAAAGCATGAAAATTTAGACCTACATGCCTACAAACATGTAGGGCTCTTTTTCATGAGGAATGAAATGAAATGTGTGTTAATAGGTTGAGGTTTGAAGACATAATTGTGATTCCTCAAGTGATATACCCTATATATCATGGCTTCGAGTTTATCTATCTAGTTACCAGTGAAAGAGATATATGAAGTCATCATTACTTAGTAAAATGTGTCAAAGAGGTGATTATGTGAGTTCCAAGAGAGGTTTTAGAATTAGTGAAAGATCAAAGTTGTTTGATGAGACATAAATATAATAAAATTATAGGTAAAGTCTCCAAATTAATTCTCCACATATCTTTTTTCTTACACCATCAGTTGATGGAGCCCTAAAAGGACTCAATCCATGAAATCCACAACCAAGCCTATCATAAACCTAAGTGGAAAGAGCATTAGTTTTATGGGTTGGAGTGAAGGTTAAAAACATTTAAAAAGTTTATGTGATATGGATAATAGGTATATAATTTAAAATATCACCTAGATACTTTATTTTCAATACTTAACATTCAAAAACTCACCCCATCATCTAAAGGCCAATCTATAGGAAGTATGAGTAAAGAGGCATATGGTGAAGCAAATGAAGATAGGATTTATGGAGAAAATCCATGGGAGGTATAATAAATATCATAAATAATTTTAAAAAAAACCCTATAGTGATAATATAAGCTCACAAGATGATTGATGCCACTTATGAGAATAAAAGGTCAAATTAGGCCTAATAGGCCTAAAAGCTCATACACAGACATGTGTATGAGAACAAAAGGTAATCTTGTGAATGTTTAATGAGAAAAAAAAAATTAAAAACCATATGAAGACTCCAATAAATTTTTTAAGATGATAATTTATGCCTTTTATGAGTCAAGATATAGTCAAGAGGATCAAATGATACTACATAGGTAAGGTTAGGTGTTTGAAGGCATTCTTGAGGTTTTGATGAAAATAAAACCTTTCCAAATGGTCTTGAAGTTATGTAAGGATATGAAAAATCATAGGTATCATAATATCATGTTCCATGGTAAAAATAGGAGAAAATTTATACTTATAGGTTTGAAAACTTGTAGGTCCACATTTTGCACTCCAAACATGAAAAGGTAGGGCATCTAAGGATCTAATGGATGCATGCGTATACCTATCACCTTGGAAGAAATAAAATTATTAAGATATGAGATTGGATAGTTATTTCAAGTGGATAGATACTACAGACATCTCAAAATAAGTATAACATAGTTAGAGAGCTCAAAAGTCTTGGGACTAGCTTGTAATCTCTCAAGAGCCTTTAAAGACCTCAAGGTAAGAATCAAAGATCTAGGCCAATATAGGAATGTCTAGAGGATTTTATTAGAATGGGGAAGATTATATGAAATAATTTAGTCCACCATGATAACATATAGGTGGTCTTATCCCTAAAAATGTAGTTAGGGCCTATAAAGCCTAAAACATCTCATAAGCCCTCTAGACCTCTAATTTCTCTCTTATAGCAAGAATGAGTTTCTAAAATATATGAAAGCACTAAGAAGTTTAATATTGGTGGAAAATACCATATAATGGAATATATAAGTAGATAAAGATTAAAAAATGATAATTTGGCCTAAAAGGCCTTCTCAATCTCCTCTAGGTGCAAATTACAACTCAAAATAGATGTTCTTTTACTCAATGTGACCTTAACCTTGTGCATGGATTATAATGGTTTTTAGGAATTCTAAATAGGTATCCATAATTCAATATTTTGGAATTAGGCATTGGTTTAGGTCACTAATCTATATGAACCATTGCTTAGACTATAAAACACTCTCAAATTGCCTAATTGAAACTGGAAGAACACTCTTTTGAGTTCAAAACTCTATGGAAAAGTTTCATGTGATCCTAATCACCTAGGGATAGTTGAAAAAACTTGTTCACTTGGAGTTTTTGGCATTGGTTTAAGGGATAATTAATTATGGTTTATGAACAATCATTAAGAACCTGACCCACTTTAAACCCTCCTAAAACCTTAATAAGAGCTCAATGGGAGAGATAAAGATAAATTTACCTCCTAATGCATTGAATTGACCATGAAAACACCTAAACTTCTTTTTTCACTCTCAAAAGATATTCAACATGTAGTTTTATGTAACTTGCACATGTACACAAAGTATTTAATGTTATAGTTTGTAGGGTTTTAGATAGGAATTAGAGTCTTTGATCAATTGAGTAAAGACCATTGAGGAAGGTGTATTATGATTGTAGTGTGTCCTCCAAGGCCTCAATTTGAAGCCTAATTCTCTATATGTACTACTACTAGTCTAAACTTCAAAGGTAATCAAAGAAGTATGAAAGAGAAATCATGCAATCAGCTAGAAATGTTAAAACATGAGGTTTTGATCATATTGACAACCTGAACTATAAAAAAATATGGACTAAGAAGGATAAAGAAGGTAAATAAGTCTATTTGACTAGTTACATGTGTAAATAATTATTATAATATGCATTATTAAGATGAGGGAATTAGAGTACGGTGTCAATTGAAGCTTTAAAAATCAAATTAAGGTATCAAGTATTTGAAAGATTCCCAAAGATAGTTTTAGATGCTTTGTAACACCCAAAGAAAGAAACAAGGTAGTTTAAAACATGATGAGTCTTGAATAAGGTGAAGATTCCCTTAGCCAATTGTGTAAGAATAGTATCTTCAATATTGACACATATTGAAAAGGACTTCATGATAATTTATTATCTTTCTCTTCTTGTTTGTAACTATTTTGAGACAATGACACTTGTTAAGGACTCTCTTTTACACCACTTTTCTCTCTCTATCTTTCTCTCATTCTCTATATATGCTACCTTTTTGGGTATTGTAAAGGATCTTCATATTGGTTATAGTGAATCCCTACCAAAATTAAGTCTCATAATTTCCTATTGGAATCAATTCAAACTAGATATTCTATCTTAATCTTACATACAATGATCTTGAATGGTTTATTTTTATGAATGATTAGTGATAGTATGTGCTTCCATGCATTTACCTTCTTATTCGTGCTTCTATGTTAGTTTATCTTCTTTCATAGCTCATAAGAAGTGTTATACCTAGTTTTCTTGGTTATATAACTCATAAATAATTAGTTTTTGTTGTTAGTACCTCTTGACTGATCATCCTAAGCTCTTTCAACCTTTATAGCCATCATATTAAAGCATCAATGTGATAGGGACTATTTTGAAATAATATAATCAGATTGTGGCTTAGTATTTCATAGTGCATTCTTAGAAAGATGAGGACATAATGTTTGGTGACCCACCTCTAATTTTATTTGTTAGCTTTAACTTTCATCCTTCCATTTTACAATTAAATCAAGTAGTAAGTTATTAGTGTAGGTGTTTTACTTGGGTGTTAGCTCAAAATCTAGAGATTTGATCCCTTTAAAAATTCACCCTAACCTACAATTAATCTCATTATATATCTCATGGTTGAGAGGGCTTGACTCACCCTATCAATGGTGAAATTTTGAGCTATAACAAGACCTTTGTGGTATCATTGTATAATATACAAGAATTGGTCAAGGAATAAATATGTAGCGTCTCCTATGGAAAAAATTAAAGTAATGTTTTTTGGAAATACATGCACACCATGCAATTGAAAAATGTCATCCCCATATGATCCTCATCAATATTGCAATTATTCTTATAGGAAGTAAAGTAGACACAAAAGAAGAGTGTAAAATAAATATGATGGTGGAATCCATCTTCATGGCACCTACTGATATAAATTTACAAATAATGATGGGATCATGGAGTATTATAGAGGAACAATGTGCAATCCTAAAAAAAAACTAACAAGGAAACATAAAGAAATTTTTCCAAGCCAAATTAAACTATCTAATGATGAGAAAGAGGAAATTACATTAAGGATCATGTGATTTGGATAGGATATATGAGAAATGAAGTTATTTTCCCATAGATAAACAACCAACACACATCTAGAGGAGAGTGTAAATAAGGCCTCACATCGGGTCTTAAAACATTGAAAGAAGAAGAGAAGGAGGTTAATACATGGGGAATAAGTGAAAATAAACACAAAATAAATAATAAATTCATTATTCCAATTTCCTCTAAAATGAATTAATCCATTTATAAAAGATAAACCTTGGCTTCATAGATCCCAACACTTCAAAACTCACCCACATCCTCCATTTACATTTATGTAAACTCCATTGTACAACCTTTCTTGTTCTCCATAATAAGGCACAACCCATATAAATAACCTAATATTTCCTTAGAATCTTTTTAAGGTATTTATCTTCACATTTATGTTTCCTACACAATAAATAAGAGGATTAGTCATATGTTGATTCAAACATAAAACCCTAACACATAATGAGAAATCACCTTATCCATTGCATATGAATTAAGTAATAATTTAGGGTAAATATGTACAATAACCTTTTGTAAAGTTTTCAAAATCACACACTTAAGCATATGAGGAAGAGTAGGCTAAAAATATGAAACATGATAAATCTAGATAGGAGTAGTATGCAAAAAAATTTGAATAAAAAACTATAATAGACATGGAAATAAAGGAAAGGGATAAAAATAATGAGAGGATTAAGATCAATAGACAAGGAAAATTCAAAAATGGAAGATGAGTATAAGAAACACAAGGATGAGAAGAAGAAAGAAGAAGGAGAACAAAAGAAGAAGCATAAAGAAGATAAAAAGAAGTGTAAATAAGAGTAAAAGAAGGAAGAATAAGTGTTCAAAATAGAGGAAGATGATGATAAATTTGAGGAACAATACATTTAAGTTTAAAAGTAAAAATAAATTCAATTCAAGACTACATAAGAGGCTATTAGTGATAAAAATTACATTTGCTAAGGCACTGACACCACGCAACACTAAGATAAAGGAACTAATCCATTAGATCAAGGATATGTTACACATAAATTAGGAATAAATTAATAATGATAATAAAACATTGAAAGGGATAGTTCTATAAAATATCACTCATAAGGAGGTGATGATACCTTATGGTCTCGGTGCATGGAGGTCAAAGCATTATTTATAAGGCGAAAGACATTTGTAATGGATATATCCTAGTTGTTCTAATCCCAAATAGATAACCTTTATTAGCCAATGTTTATGTAAATAGTTAATTTTAAAATTATATCACATTAGATACTTTACAAATCCCTTTGTAAAATAAAATCAAGATTGTATGTGAATTCCATGCATCCATCACCAAGATCACACTATAGTTAAAATAATAAAAATGACACTTTGAATTCGAACATGTGATGGCCCACAAAGTAATGGAGGAAATTTTCTTGGCTATATTTATCTATTATTATGAGGCTAAGTTATATCCAAATCATTTTAGAGTAGTGAATTTCTCATAAATATTTCATAATACTGGAAGTCCATATAGAGCTTTGAGGAAATCAAAATCTATGTACAAAGGAACTATGTGGAGGCCCAAGAATTTTTTTAATTTTTAGAAGAAATCAAAGCCAATGTATAAGAAGGTCATTATTACTATACCAACACAAGTGTGACATATATTTATACAGCTATTAGAAAAAAAAATTAAGAGGTGGTAAAATAATACAAATACATCATGACCAAGGTCAACAAGGCTTAAGTCATTCTTATAGGAAGTGTGTCAAAGGCTAATATGGATACTGATTTGCATACATCTCTTTAGTATAAAGATAATACAATAGACCAAATGTGCATATGTGAGTTAGAAGTTTTGTGAAACATGTTTTTCATATTCCAAGCACAAAGATATGTAAATAACTTTAAGAAAATACAATTGGCCATTGATAAAAGAATTATATTGCATGAGTCACTAATAATAGCATAATGGGGAAGATGAAGTTCAAGGAATTATATATTTTTTTTCATAACTATGCACACTATTTGCCATGATATTAGAATCCCTATATGACTAACATAATTTTAAAGTGGACCTCCTAGATGTTTTGTCTTCAGTGAAGAATATGTTTAATGATACTAAGTATGAAGCTCCATCTTAGTTTCTCAAGGCTTTGAGATCTCACAAGGTCTTACAAAGTCAAAAAACACAAAATTTTAAAATACCTCTCAAGACATTATTAGGATCACAACAACATATATATTATACCCCCATAACATTAGTGCTATCACACATGAGCTAGGATAGGTTAGTCATCTATTACTACCATCACAAACACAACCTTCAACACCTCCTCTATAAAAATATATATAGGCCTTCATATTTTTTATATATTTTTGATCAATATGAGTTTTTGGTGGAATATTTTTTTTTTTGTGAATTCTTTGTAAGCAGGGAAAGGAAGGTTTAAAACCCATAAAGTGTAGTGTCATGGTTATACATATTTATTGAAAATTTGCAAAGGGTGATAGGTTGGTATGTTGATTATTTGAAAATCTGAAAGGGAGGTTAATAAGAGATCAATAAGTGAAAATAAATTGGAAATTATTAAAAAAATAAAAATAAAAATTATATATAGGGTAGAGGCCATGAAATTCATAAAGATCACCTAGTGATCAAAGTACTATGAAGTCCAACATATTATAACAATGAATTTTTTTGTCAAGATAAGACATTTGTATAAGTCCAAGAAAGTGTTAATATGTGGTTTTAATGATAGTCTTCAAGAAGTTTATATAATTATACATGTGAAATATATATATATATATATATATATATATATATATATATATATATATATATATATATATATATTTTAATTTTTTATATGTGTGGATAAGATAGATCAAAAACTTAACATTCCCTAAGATTAAAGGGATGAATAAATAGACACGAATTTAAAGAGTCATGTAAACTCTATAAATAGTGTATAATTGTAGATTGTAAAGTTGGATTATTTTTACTAGTAGTTTATCAAATGTTGAACAATGTTATTTTTAAATATTGTGGTATGGTGTATCCATATTCATATACTTTGCTAAATCATAATATCAAATGTTAGTTTTCAAGTTTGAGATCTCATTGTGATAGTTTATGTAAGTATAAATTTATTTCATACATCTCAATTAAGTTTGTCTTCACTGTTTAATCTAAAAAATTAACAATATTAATAAATAAGAATTATCACTTAAATTATAAAATAGCATGTCTTGACAAGGATTTCCAAGTATCGTAACTAATAATTTGTAAAGCATACATATTTATTTCAAATCTCAAATTAAGCCATGTAAATAACCAATTCTTGAATTTTATTATAGATTATTCACATATAAATAGTGAAAACTTTTTTAAAATGAAAAATTAAAAATAAAATACATGGTATCTTGGATATCTAGAGATGCTCCTACATTAAACTCCCCTCAAAAGTTAATTTTGAGCATATGTTGTGTTGATATTAAATATGGGACTTGGAAAAATATAATTTGTAGTTCAAGATAATGTAGCATAAAGGTTAGTATTTTATGTTGTTACTTATTTTGTATGTGCATTCATAAAATTTTGAAGTTGTACATTCATTCACATAGACATTACACAATACACATTTATTTTCTTACTCTCTCTCTCTCTCTCTCTCTCTCTATATATATATATATATATATATATATATATATATATATATATATATATATAATTATAAAAAAATAGTTAAAATTCAAAAAATATCATTATGATATACATATTAACTCTTTACTATTATGTTATTTTATCACTGTTTTTATATATTATCACATATATCATCTATCACTTCTCTATTATCTATATTATCTTATTACAATAATGTGGTATAAGTACCAACTATATACCTTTACAATATAATGGTCATGTGTTTTTAGGACAAGAATTTTATTCATACATAGTATCTTCTATTACTATATGTACTAACAAACCTTACCACATTTCCCAAATCGATGGAATTCTCTTTTCCATTTACCTAATTACATGTTTTAATTCTATAGTAAAGATGAAATCTCTATGTTGATTATTTTTAGGCTTATATTATATTGAAAAATCAAGCCAAAATTTTCAAAAAAATAATAAATTTGTCTCATCCTCAAGATAAATTTTAATAAAATGAGTAGGAACAATAAAAAACTCATTCACCACAATGTTAAAACTTTAAAAAACCTAGTAGACAACATGATCAACAACCAAACACTTAGAAATTTGGCACAAGATATCAAAGTATCCTTGATTAACTCACTCAAATGGATATTTATACCCTTTTATAAAGAATTTTATTGCTTCTTATCTATGGATCACCCCTCCTTGGGTAAGTATTTATCATATTTATCTCTCATGGTTTTGGATAAGTATCCTACTTTAGTGATATGGCCTTCATTTCTAAGATGTTATATTTCAATGCAGTATTTTCCTTATCTTCCTTAACCACATCAATTTAAGTTTGTTAAACCTATAATGTTTTGTAGTATTCCTCATGACCTAATAACTAAAATTCCAATTCTTCCTTTTGACTAATCAATAGTGTCACATAGTTATCCATATTATAAAAAAACACTCTTTGTGATTGCTTATCCTTATATGCATTATTTAGGAAGTTGAATTTATTTTGATCTTATTTTAAATGGATTCTATTAGTTTCAAATCAAGTAGGGGCAATGTTGATTTTCCTCTTAGATTCCTCCAATACATTTTCCTACTATTAAGTCCATAAGGGCCAACTATTAGCAATTTGTCCTCCTAGGTCAGATTCCAACCCTTACAACCAAAAATTTTCCATGAGACCCACCCAAGACATCACATGGTGATCTCATACATGATGATGTCTCCAGAATTAATTCCTAAATTCATTTAACACTATTATAGGTATCAAAGAATCTTCTTGTGAACACATGTATCATGGATGTCATCGGTCTATTAGTGATGTGTGTTAGGTCCCTTAGATGGTACTTAAGTGGGAGAAAGAATGTCAAGATGTCTTGTGAGGTATTGAATATGGTTTAAAAATTATTTGGTAAGATTAAAGTCTCTTAGAAGAAATTAAGGTAGTTTTACAAGATTAAGGTTTCTAATCCTTATAGTTTTGGGCTTGTCTTGTTGGCCACGTTTGGCCCACATACAAAGATTTTGCTTAGATTGAATAGATGAGCAATTTTAGATCTTTGAAGGACCAAAATATGAGTTACAAAATCTGTGAAAAGCTAGACCATCACCAAGACATCATGTATAAATGGATAAGTCAACTTACTTATGCATTTTCTAAGTATGTTCATAAATCCTCATAGGGATAAAGGATCACATTCAATCAAAGTCCTTAGTTCCAAGATCATCATCTAAAAATTCCATGTCTCAATGAGTTCCCTATCTCAAGATATAAGTATTAAAATTTTATCTTACAGAATAAAATGATTACATGAATTTCAAATCAAAGCTCAGATATTAACCATTTCGTGGTCAAATATTTATAGTCATGCAAACGTCAATGATAGTTTTGTAGACATCAAATTATAGGTGAATAAACATCAAAATTAAGCCATGTAAAATAACCATTTAGACTTAAAAATTCTTAGACATTCACATAGACATCAAAAATGTTCACATAGATGTTAAATATGGGCATGTAAACATCAATTTTGGGCCTTGTGAAATAGCCATTTGGATTCAAAAAGAGTAGATCAAAGTTTGGATTTCAATCATACCAAAGATCTAATGATGCATGACACCTAACAAAGTTAGCGGGCCTAGGTAGGTCTATGGCTTGTGGACATTCATACCAAGGAGATCAATGGTATGAGATGGGTCAATAGCTCAATAGGATTGAGTCAAATTCAACAACAAATGAGTGAAGGTGAACCTAGGAAATTTTTCATTGGAGGTCAAAGAACCAATCTCAAATAAGATCCAAGTCAAACCAAAGAATTCCATGAAGGAAGATACATTAGATGAAATATATCACCACATTGAGTAGGTAAAATACATAAATACAAGATCAAACATGATCTAGATAACTAGGGAGCAGACTCTACACAACCATCTAACAACATTAAATCCATGTAAGCTTTTTGAGAGATTCTAGATGTAGGTTTTATGTCTAATTTAGAATAAAGAGACCTTGACCTATGGACCTTCATTTACAATCATGAATATATGAAAGCTAATAAAATATATTGGTTTTCATCCATAATAGATATATATTCAAGATTTAGAAGAATGGTAGAATGGTAACTATGCATAAAATGTCAGAAAATACATCATGAGTAAGATAAAGTAACTACTTGGTAATGTAAAGTATATCGAGCATGATCAAGGAACATAGTGAATTTCATTAATGATAAGGATCTCAAGAGAGATTCATACCATAGTGGGGGTTGATTCTTGCATCTAAATCTTGATATTCACATTATCTATCATGCTAGAAATGATATAGTGACATTAATGCAGGGGAAAGCTTGAGCAGGATTGCAATGGTGATTATTCTAAGTTGAATTAGGCTCATTAATGACCCCTTCAGCACCAACTTTTCCCTCTCTTACCTTATTTATTACTATAAATATAGGCTTATAATAATTAAAAGGCATCCCTCTCTTGGGCATGACTAAACTATACCAAGATTGAGCTTTGTAACCTTTTGAGATGAATATAAGGCTATTTTAGATTCCATTTTTATGGTATAACATGTTTATGTTAGTTTGATTTTCATATGTGGTAGAAATATCTCCCTTGACAAGTCCTAATCTCACCTATATACTAGTTATCTTGTTATGCAAGTCATGTTTAGTGTTTAATATCATTTGATTAAAGCTAGAAGGTGGATACATTACCTTGTTAGTGCCTTGAATCAAGCCTCTCTATCATTTCCCTTAGGTTTAGATCACTTGGTGAAGCTCTTCACAAAATAATAATGTGTAATATAAATTTAGAGTTATATATTCAATCATTTGATTGTTCATTAGTATTTTTATAAGTTCAAATAGAATGGATGAACAATCATTTTAGGTGCATCACCAACATTAGCTTAGGTTCCCCTTTTAGTTATCTTTCTTGCCCTTTTCACCCAAAAAATGAGTAGGTTATAGTGTAAATGGGATAGGTGATGCATCAGAGAATATATCCTCATTGAAAACCCTAGAGGTTTGACCCAATATTAGGTAACCCATAACCTAGGGTCATTCTCATGTTGGACTAGGTTTGGGTAAAGGACCTAAACAATCCTTTACTCAGTCAGGGTGTAATATAGAAATCTAGCATGTTTAATCCATTTCAATAAGGGATAAATTTACCAATGTGATTTAATGGTGTTTAAATCCTTTTAAAAAGTCATGTTATGAATTTATAATGATGTATTCAATGTTACTATTCACAGTTTATTCATCCAAGTAATTTCAAACCTTCATAACCCCACCTAAAGTTATCAATCACCCTTAAAACAACTTATATTAGTTAAATAAATTATAAAATACTTGTAAGGGGTAATATTTAAAGTGTCTCATTGTTTAATTAAGGTCTTAAAAGATTCCCTAAGCCATAACTAGGTGTTTCATACCTTAAGAGGGTTCAATTTGAGACTTAAATTCACCCCTCATTAATTGGGTCCCACATGTGTGAAAATGTGTATTTTACACTCTTATTTACCATAACACCTAGTTTAAAATGTTATTTGACTCATTTTTTCCCTCCTTATGCCTCCACTGTGGTTCAAGGTCAGAAACATGGAGAAAATGTATAAAAAGGTGAGTTTTCAATTATTTTAGTAGGTTGTATGAACTTGTATGATTAGGTACATACATTATGGATTAATTTATTTCATATGGACTCAATTAAAAAGTATCAAAGGAATTTTAGGTCAAAATGATGCAAGAACAAGAAAAAACTATTCCTCTTTCTCCACCATGTTCTTTGGCAATCCAAGAAAGTTTTTAGGTTTTCACTCATTCCATACAAGAGAGAGAAGACCAAGATATCATTTTTTTTGGAAATTAAGGGGGTATCTTAGCCTTCTTATTTATTTAAATTGTCTATAAATCCATGCCCTATACTTTATGGACAATATCTAACAATCTGGGCACTCCAATGAGCTTCTTTATCTATGCAGGGGTTAGAAATGTAATGGTTTTAGTGTATTTTTTAGGATTTTATTCAAAAATAAAACTTGGTGTGTGTTATTAATGTCATAATATACCATATCCATCACCATTCACTATTATATCACATGTGTGGGTTGCTGGATCAAGAAAAACTTCATGTTTTCTTCATTTTGCAAATTATAGACATGTTTATCTCTATTAGAGAGCATTTAGGGCATAAATATGGAAGAGAGGGATGTTTTAAAACATGTAGTGGTCCATTTATATCCTTTAAAATATCCTTTCTCTTCTATAATCAACTAATTCAGATCAAGGGACCCATTCAAGTCATGTTCCAAGGTGATTATCATAAGTACATTATGTGTTCTCCTGATAAGTTTAAACAATGTGTCACTATAGTGGCTATGAAAGACTATCAGTTTATGTAAAATATACATAACATCATAATTTTTATATATACTCATTTATCTATTATCCTCAAATATCTCATTACCTTATTCTCAATTTTAAAGCCTTGAAAATTCATACCCATAGGACCACCTATAGGGTCTTATGTAGACTAGAGACTTAGATGGAATGTTGACTAATGAAATGGAGTATTAAAAAAATTAAAAATATTAAGGGTCCTAGGACATGTGAATAATTAGTGGATATGGGGTATAATGTTCAAGATAGATCAACCCTTTATCTTCAGTCCATTATGCAAAGATACACCTCTCACAGTCATATCATACCCATCGTGTAGGATAAGAGATGAGGTACCACTATTATATTGGAGTATTAAATACAATAAGAGGCCTTAAAAATTAATATGTGCTTATTAATGAGAATGGAAATGAATATAATAGGGTTAACATGTCTAGCACCATCTCAACACTCCTCAAGAGAGTGACTTAGCCTAGATTTTGAGAAACATTGGCTGTGGCTACAGGGTTTGGAAACCCTGATAGTATGAATAAGTTTTAGGAAGATTAAATGTTTTATAAATAATATTTAAAATTCATAAATATTATAACTTCAACAAATATAACATGATACACATACCATCTCACAAAATGGTCATACCCAAAATCAGGTAAACCTCATTCATCACATACGATCAACTTAAAGGCAGGTGAAATTTTAAGAGAAGTTATTGAAAACAATGAAAATATGAATATTATATAAGGTCTCTCATAATCACTCAATTAAATATAAAGTGTTAAAAAAAATTTAGTAAGTTACAAAGGGTCTTAACATGAGAAAAAAGTCATACATAGGCCTATATATAGGTAGTCATGAGAAAACTAGATGATTGAGTGAGGAGTATGGTATAATAAGTTGTTTTAGAGTGTATAAAACATTAAAATAACCCCTTTAATTTTTATCCATCAAATTAGTGATTCAAAATACCATTACAAGAGTTATATGTACATATAACTTAGGCATACCTAGAAAGACCACCTACAAGCAAGGTCTTGTGTTAGAAGGTGAAGGTTGACTGATGGAACATGATTGGTGAAGAGATTATATATATTTAAGGATAAAATTTTAATTTTATCTTAAAGTTACTAACCTACCTTGAATGTGTTGACTCATTATATGAAATAAATATCCTGACAGTTTAACTCTTTTGGGCCTAAACTAGGTAAATATAGACCTAATTATAGAAGTGAGGAGCATCTACAAGTCTTAGAAATGTAATAGGGTTGTAAAAATTTTATGGTTTAGGTAATAATATGTATCAAATTTTTCCAATTAATAGGAGGCCGAGATTATTAAAGAGAGCTTAATGGCCTACTTGACACATTAGGCCTAAAATGGATATGAACAGGCCCATGCACTAATGTTTATAGCATATACATGTGTTGAGTGGTATTTTGAAGGTTTTAAATAGATAATAATGCTTGTACATATGATTAAATAATATATACAAGGTGATATGAGTCTCAATTGAGATAGGACAAGATTTGGATGGCCTACTTAGGCCTAAGCAAGCACTTACTGACAAGGGCAAAATTAGAAGATTAGGGTGTATAACCCTATAGTTAGGAGAAAACATGAAAGTAAAGGAAGGATAAATTAATTTATATAAAATTTATCTAAGTGTCCTTTTTACATGATTCAGTCCTTGAGAGGGATAAAATAGTTCAAAAGCATGTTAGGCCTACTACGCCTAAATAGGCCTAAATAAACCAACACCCATAATTGAAGACATATGCTTTATTGAGACTATTGGAAACTTAATAAAACTAGAGGGAAATGAAAAATATGTATAACCATGTCAAAAAAATTAATAAGAGTCTCGTTTTAATAAATAAACACTCAATTTAGCCATCAGGGTTAAACAAACCTCACTGTGTATAAACCTTAGGGTAAGAAATCAAGACAAGAAGATAATAAAGTGAGTAAAGACTCAATAAAATAAACATAAAATAAATATTATTACATTTTAAATTATTTATTATCCTCATTAATGTTATAAAAATTATACTAAAGTCTTCTCAGAGCCCCCGTATTACTATCACAACATTCTCATGATTAACAAGTAAAATAATGACTTGTAGGCAAACTCTGATGAGGGAATGGAGATAGAATTATAATTTAGGAATATTGGGATAGATAAAAAAAGGATTAAATATAATTTTAAATGGTTTAATAATTATATTTATCCCCCCAAGCCACCTATAGGTCACTCAAACCTCTAATACTTAGTTTAGACCTGTTAGGCCTAAAAGCTATGACTACACCTCAAGCTACACCATCACATTTAAAACAAAATTATACCATAATAAGTATATTTTACATATTTAAAAAGTTAATTAAGATGATAAAGTTATTAATCAAGTTTTGTCAAGCATAGGAAATTATAAAAATGATCAAATTGGCCTTAAAATCCTACTCAACTTACATAGTCCCAAGTAGTCAACTTGATCCATCACTTTAAATACTCATAAATTTCATATCAAGAAGAATAAAGATAAATGATCCTATGAGAATTTAATAAACCATAGTTAATAAATATCCATGAAGGATTGAGTTGAATTTAGGATCCTAGGTCTATGAATGAATACTAAGAATTTGGCCTACACAGACTACCTCGAAAGAGCTCAAGATTCACTAACTTGCAACCACATCTCTCCACACAATATTCATGTGACCTAAATATTTTTAGGATTTTTATGGGGTATATGGACTAAAAATTTATGACAATAAGTTTTGGATTTGAGGTCTCATCTTTATAAACCATTGTTAAGATGGTAGAACTCAAAAACCCTACCTAAACCCTAAAATAGACCTGACTTGGAAAAAAAGAATATTTTTTTCACTCAAAAACATTAAAATTACATGATAAACACTTAAAAAATCTATTAAACCCATAGGATACCCTACTTGTGGTACTTATTTTTATGGATATTGTACATAATTATCATAAAATGGTACTTTTTCAAGGAATTGAGTAGAGAATAGGGTGAAAATCCATTTGAGAAGTTTCCAATCATTGGAGGGAGGTTTTATACTTGTTTCATCTACCTAAGACACCAAATAATCACCTTTTTCCTATAAATTTCTCTATAACTCCTCACCAAATAACCAGTCTACAAATGCTAAGAGAAGGTGACTTAGTCATTTGGAAAGGTTAAGTTGTAGGTATCTACTACTTAGAAAGGTCTATGACATGATGTAGGATGTTTAATAAAACATAAGACTCATTTATTAATATGATCTTAAGGTCTCATATAGGATTTAATATCCACCAAACATAAAGAGTTAAGTAAATATGCCTAATAGGTCTAGTAGACCTACTTGATCAACCAAATGAAATGAAAATTAGCATTGGGATATTGTTAGTAGGGTCAATAAAATTTTATTACACCAGGTAATTGATGATAAGGGAAATAAAATGCACTTCATATTCATAATGATAGTTTAGAGCATTTTCCTTGGCCTAAGTCAACATGCAAGAGAGGGTGGGTTGTTAGGTGCTTCATGGGAGACTCAATTGATCTCTTTAATGTTGTAAGTGCCAAAAGGAGGAGGTAATTAACAAAATAAGGGTTTATACATGATATAAATGGGGTCAATAAAGTTTTAACCAACCTACACCACTCCACCTTAACACCTAAATGTTCATTCAAGACCATCAATTTGAAGGCCAACACATAAAGGGAGTTTGAGGGACTATTACAACTAATTGTAACTATATAGGAGTTGACTATGGTCATTTATAAAATATTATCTCACCTCAATTAACATTATTCCTCTATCTCCTTCTCATTATTCTATATATTTAGGCCTTAAGGCCTTGATTTGTATCCCTCACTTAGCTATGAGGAAACTTTAATTGGTTTTGTACTTGATGAACCTATTAGACTGATGAATAAACTATTGTAGCTCCATGATTATATATAGTGTTTTTATACTTTTTTTAATTTGTATATGTGATGTATTTATCTCTCTTGTGGGTATTTACTCACCTAGATGCTAATAGGGTGTCTTATGTAAGTCATATGGTGTGTATAAGTGTTAATTGCTTGAATTTGTAGTGAAACCTAATTGGAAAGTGATTTAGACCAGGTATTCTATCATGAACCTCATGCTCTAACACCTAACACAACTTCCACATGAAATAATACTACATAGTAGCTTTTGAAGATGGTTATTCAGTTGCTTGTCTAGCCCACTAGTGTTTTTAGAGGTTAATTTGAGTAGATGAATGATCATATTGGTGCATCACCACCCCTTAGAGTAGCTTTCCCTTTATGAAATTTCTATCCCTTTTTACCCCAAAATTAGTAGGTTTTAGTAAAATGAGCCAAATAAATGCACCAGGGGAGCTAGCCCCATAATCTAGAGGTTTAGCCTAGTCATAGGTCACCCATAACCTTGGGTTATTCTTGTGTTAGTCTATCCTTGAAAGTAGGATTGAAAAACCTCCTTCTAGGGTGCAGTTTAGAGAGCTAACAATTCTGACATGCCCAATGGGACTATTTCAAGCATTGGAGCACCCACTTACAACCTTGTATTTAACATAAAAACCTCAAGCACTTAGGAAATGGATTTACAATCAGAATTCATACTGGAAGGCATCACAAAGTCATCATTTTAAGGGTAAGGAAACTTCTTGTTCATAATTCACATTGTTATACATATGATCCATGAAGAGTTATGGATGCATATGTGGCAAAATCTTGTTATACATCTCCTTATTAGTAGCGTCATCACCCTTACCAACCTTATGATGCTTATCCCCATCAAACTCTTGAACCTTACCCCCCTTATGAATCCTATTCACCTCCTTGAAAGCCCTATTATCCTCCTAATCAACCATGGAAACATCATGATGTTCCTAGTCAGCCATATACTTCTCCATACCTCTCTCCTTCCATCCCAATTCATCCCCCTTACTAACCTATTGTTCCTTATAGTCAACCTAAATGAAGAGATGATGTTTTTATCTTAGAGATTGAGAAGCTAAAAGAGGAAAGAAAGAGATTTAAGGAATGTCTTAGGTAGTATAAGGTAATTGAAAACCAAGCCCTTGTCTAATAGAAAAATGTCCTTGAAAACCAAGAGAAACCAACCAAGGTAATCATTCCATCTTATTTTCTTACCTCTCTAATCTTGAAGAATTATTGGTCTATAATTGCTTGTTTGATGATATATCAAATAGTTATTTAATCCATAAGCTAGTGGATTACAACTTGAACTGGTGTATGATCATACCACCAACATTCAATTTTAATGGAATGAATTAACTAAAAGGACATTAGGCCTCATAAAAAACTTAAAAATCACCCTTAATGCTTACCCCAAGCTCTCAATTATATAATACATTATTATTGTAGACTTACCACCTTGTTTTTCCCTATGTTTATCTAGTGACTTTATGGCCAAGTTTGGGGGATATTTATCCATTGATTTTTCTTACATGGTCTACAAGTTTGGGTATGATGTATGAGTCATAATCACACCTAGACCACTCTCAAATTTTCATATTGAACCTTACACACTAGACACCTCAATTACAAATTGATTTCATCCTCTTACCTATAGTCAACCTCCTTGTGTTCAAGATCAACCCATGCCTTCTCAAGAGCCTACAATAACTTCATATTTGAATCCTTCATGGGCTATAACACTAGACTATGTTATGCATTCCTTTAAAAGAGAACCATCTTCTATGTAGAATCAGAGTACAGGAGAGGAGAATTATATGGAGTATAGTTCAAGATATGTCTCAAGTTATCCAAGTTTCCCATTATCTCTTCATGATGTAGTCACTCATGAGGATCAAGGTACATCCAAGTTTGATAAGGTAATTGAAAAATGTAAGAAGAAGAGTGTAGTCTCCAAGTTTGATACTCCTAAAGCTCCAAGTTGGAAGAGCACTTTAGTAGTTGTCAAATAAGATAATAAAGTATCTTTCCCTCCCAACCTCTCCTCCTATGAAGAGAAAACAAGTGGATTGAATGTAGATTTTGAGCACCCAAGTGTGGGAAACAATCTATCAAGGCTAATCAATGAGGTGGAAATCCTTTAAGAGTTGGATCATGTTATAGTTGTATTTGAGTTTCAAGAATGCATTAAAGATAATACCTAAATACTATATGATGAAGAGATCCATATTGGTATCCCCATTCATCCCAGCAAGTTAGAATTTGAACATGAAGAAATTTTGGATGATGTGAAGTAGTCAAAATGGCATGATGTTAAAGATGATGAAGATAAAACACTAAACCCTCTTCATCTAAGAGGAATCCATGAAAACAATCTACATGAGGCCATTGTTAAATATTATAATATTTTAAGTGAGTTAGATCATCTTTGGTAGCAGTTGTACCTTGAATTTTTAAGTGAGATTGAAGAAATCATTGTGATAGCTTGGAATGGTAGAATAAGATAGTACATGGAGGTTTTAAATGAAGATACTACTAATGATTTGGATCTTGAATAAGGTGATTCAAATTTAAAAATATAGAGACAAGATGACCTAGATCATGAATGGATTAAATATCTCACATTCTCCACAGAAGATGAGGATGACCAAGTTATAGTTGACCATGAGTCTTGTTATGAATCTATCAAAGAGTTAGAGATACTTGATCAACATAGTAATTTACAAGTAAATGGTAAGAATGATAAGTAACTCTATGTATTTTCAATTTATTAGTAAGATATGTCCTTTTGGGAGGACATGGTTAAGTTTTGTTTGAGTTTAGATAACCCATCTTTACCCCATGAGGATCTTGAGAAGGGTCTTGAAAATAACATTGTGGCAACTGATCATCCTAAGTCTCATAGGTAGAATCAAAGAGAAACTAATGACATGTGGAAGACATGTTTGAACACTTCACAAGGGGTTGAATTCCTTGACAAACTACCATCTCAAATAAATAATAATGAAGACACTAATTAAGACCTACTAGTTGAGCTATCAAGTCAATCATTGGATGAGATCATAAAAAATGAAGAGTAGCTCATGACTAAGGCAAAATTGACATTGATTATGCAAGGAAGATAAGTGTGGAATGATTATGATTGGGTTATTGAATTATTGATCTAACCCATGCACCTATGAGAAGAATAAAAAGTTCCATCTCCTCTATTAAGAGGCCATGAACATGCCAATGCCTCTAGCTACAAGTGGGAGTCATCATATAGTGAGAAATGCCTGATTAGAATTAAATCAAGACATGGAAATAAAACCTCATGGTTTCATAGTGATTAAATTTTTTTTTCATTAGATCCTATAGGAAAAAAGAGTTTGTTTTTAGGTTAGTTTTTCATAGTGTTTTTTGTCTTGTTTCAATAAGTGGTCAACACAAGCCTAGTTTACTACCTTATTACCTTGGTGTCTTGCCTTGTTTGTTCTTAGGTTTAGGTGTTGCATGATTTGGTATCATTTCTATGTGTTTTTATTTATTTTTTTATTCCTAATAGTTTCATAAATTTCTAATTTTTTTGGCAATCCAAGAGGGTGGTCATCCAATCCATGATGCCATGTTTGAAGTCTATCATTCTCATAAAGAGTCAGTGGGTTATCTTAAAAAATAGGATGGTAAACCCATATAATTTGCCAAAAATGTTGTAAATCTAGCCTCCCAGGCCAAATTCCAACCACTATAACCAAAAACTTTCCATGACACCCACCCAAGCCTGCACACAGTGAACTCATGCATGATGATGTCTCCTAAATTGCTTCTTGAAATAATTTAACACTATTAGAGGTGTCATAGAATTTTCCATTGAAATCTTATGTCATGACTACTTTAGTTCTATTAGCGATGTGTGCTAGGTCCCCTAGATGGTCATTGAGTGGGATATGTAATTTTAATATGTCTTGTGTGGTCTTAAAGATGGTTAAAATAGTGCTTGCCAATATTAAGGATTCTTAGCAAAAATTAGGGTAGTTTGACAAGATTAAGGTTTCTAATCCTTATAAATTTTGGTCTATCTAAGTCATTTAAATAAGGGATAAATTTACCAATGGGATGTAAGGCTTTTTAAATCTTTGTCCAAAGCCATGGTATTAAGGTCTAATGATGTATTCAATGTTACTATTCATGGTTTATTCATGCAAGCATTTTTAAACCTTCATAACCCCCCCCCAAAGTCATCAATCACCCTTTAAACACAATATATTGGTTGAATGTACTATAAAATCCTTGTAATGGGTAATATTTCAAATTTTTCATTATTTAAATAAGGTCTTAAAAGAGTCCCTAGTCCATCACTAGGCGTTTCATACCTTGGAAGGGTTCATTTTTAGACTTAAATTCACTCAACTGATTAATTAGGTCCCACACATGGGAAAATGCATCCTCTCCACTCCTCCCTATCATACCAATCAATTTAAAATGTCATTTAACTCATGTTTTCCCTCCCTCTTCCCTCTAATGGTGGTTTAAGGTTAGAAACATGGAGAAAATATAGGAAAAGGCAAGTTTGAAATTATTTTAGCATATTGTATAGACTTGTATGGTTAGGTACATTCAAAGGGGAGTCAATTACTATATATGGACACATGTAAAATGTATAATAGTAATTTTAGGTCAAAAGGATTCAAGAACAAGCCAAAATAATTACTATTTCTCCACCAAGTTTATTGGTAGTCCATGCAAGTTTTTCAACTTTTCACTCATTCTATATAGGAGAGAGCAGACCAAGATATTAAACTTTGGGGAAAGGAATAGGGTATATTTAACTTATGATTTATGTAAATAGTTGACAAATACATTCCCTATAATTTATGAATAATAGCTAATAATCTAAGAACTCTAATGATCTTCCTCATTTGTGTAGGGGTTAGAAATGCAATAATTTTGATTCATTTTTGAGAAGTTTCTACAAAATTGACACCTTGTGTGTGTTATTTAGGTCCTCATATACCATATCTATCACCCTCCACCATTATTTCACACATGTGGGTTGTTAGAGAAATAAAAACTTAATGATTTCTTCATTTTGTAGATTACAAAAAAGTTTATCTATGTTGAAATCATTTAGGGCATAAATATGGAAGAGATGGATGTTTTTAAACACGTAATGTTCCATTTATATCCTTTAAAATATCCTATACATTCCATACTCATCTAAGTTAGATCAAGGGACCCCTTTAAGCCATGTTCTAAGGTGATTTTCATGAGTACATTATGTGATCACTTGACAAGTTTAAATAGTGTGTGACTATAGTGACTATGAAGGACTATCAAATCAAGTCACATATACATAAGATAATTAATTTTCTATTCAATCCTTGTTATATTATACTCAAATCCATCACTACCCTATTCTTAGTTTTAAAGCCTTGAAAATTAATACCAATAGGACCACTTATAGGCTCTTATGGAGACTATAGATTTAGATGGAATGGTTATTGATGAAATGGACTCTTATAGACACTAAAAATCCTTGAAGTGTCCTAAGACATGTGAAAAGGAATGGGATATAGGGTGAATAAGGTTCAACATAGATCAACCCTTTATATTTAGTTCATTATACAAAGGTAGACCTCTCACATTCATATCATGCCTATTATGTAGGCTAAGAGATGAGGTGCCACTATAGAGTCTTATAGACATTAAGAGTCCTTGAGAATTCATATGGGCTAATTAAGGAGAATGTAAATTAAGAGAATAATATGAATAAGGATAGAACCATCTCAACTCTCCCCAAGAGAGTGACTTAGCCTAGATTTTGAGAAATATTGGTTGTGACTATAGGGTTGAGAAACCCTAAGAGTATGAATAATTTATAAAAGGATTCAAGGGGTTATAAATAATAGTTAAAAGTAATTAATACACCGTGTTCACCCAAGATAAAATGAGAGGCAGACTATCTCACAAAATGGTCACACCTATAGTTAGGTAGACCTCATTCATCACATACAATCAACATAAAGGCATGTGAACAAGATGCTATGTAGTGAACTTTTAATAGAATTTATTGAATATCATGAAAGGATTAACATTACCTAAGGTCTCTCATAATCACTAATATCACAATAAATTATTGAAGAATGTTTAGTAAGTTATCGAGGGTCTTAGCATGAGCAAAAAGTCATACATAGGCCTATATATAGGCAGTCATGAGAAAAATAGATGGCTAAGTGAGGAGTGTGGTCTAATAAGTGGTTTTAGAGTGTCTACACTAGTAAAGGAACCCCTTTCATTTTTATCCATCAAATTAGTGATTCAAATTACCATAAGGGAGTTATATGTACCCATAGCTTAGGTAGACCTAAAAAGACCACCTACATGAAGGGTCTTGGGTTCTAAAGTGAAGGTTTACTAATGGAACATGCTTGGTGAAGATAGTTTAGAGAGGTAAGGATAAATTTTGACATATCTCTTAAATAACCCATCCTACCTTGAGTGTTTGACTCATTGTATGAAGCAAAGATCATGGTAGTTTAGCTCTTTTGGGCCTAAACTAGGTAGCTACAGACCTAACTATAAAAATGATGATCATATACAAGCATTAGAATTTTAATATGTATTAAAACCCTGATGGGGTGGGTAGTAATATGTATTAAATTTTTTTGACTAATGGGAGGTCTATATTGGTAAAGAGAGCTTAATGGCCTACTTGGCCCATTAGGCCAAAAATGGATATGAATAAGCCCTTACACTAATATTGATGGCATATACATGTGTTGAGTAGTTTTTTGAAGGTTTAAAACACCTTGTAATGTAATTATATAATATATACAAGGTGACATGAGTCTCAATTAAGACAAGATAAGGTCTGGATGGCCTAATTAGGCCTAAGCAAGCACTTACTAATAAGGTCAAAAGTAGAAGATTAGGGTGTATAACCCTATAGTCACAAGAAAAATTAAAGTAAAGTAAGGATACCTTAATTTATATAAAATTTATCTCGGTTTCCTATTGACATGATTCAATATTTGAGATGGATAAAATATTTTAAAAGCCTATTAGGCTTACTAGGCCTATATAGACCTAAACAGACTAACACCCAAAATTGAAGACATATGTTTATTTGAGACTATTGGAAACTTTAGAAAACTAAAAGTAAAAATAGATATAAATAGGGTTATAAAATGAATAATAGTATCATTTGAACAAAAATACACTCAACTCAGCCATTAGGGTTAAACAAACCTCACTACATATAAACGTTAGGGTAAAAGATGAAGAGAAGAAGAAAATAAAGTGAGGAAAGACTCATTCCAAGTAACATCACCAAAATATGAGGACATGTTAAATTAGTTCATATCCTAATTAATGTGATAAAAAGGATACTAAATTTTGCTTAGACGCCTCATATTACTGTCAAAGCATTCTCAGGCTTAACAATTAAAATAATGACCTACAAGCAAACTCCCATGAGGGAATGGGAACATAATTAGAATTTAGGAATCTATATATAGATACATAAGGATTAGATATAATTTAATATTTTTTAATAATTATATTGGTCCCTCTAAGTCACATAAAGATCAATCAGACCTATAATACTTAGTCTAGACTTGTTAGGCCTAAAATCCATGATTAGGCCTCAAGCTACACCATCACATTTGAAACACACTCAGACCCTTTGAGTAGAGTTGACATATTGAAAATTTTTATTATGATTATATAGGTCTTAATAAATATGTTTAAATTATAGGAAAGTATAAAAATAATCAAATTGGCTTTAATAACCTACTTGAATTACATAGTCTCAAGTAGTCAACTCGAGCCGTCACTTTAAATGCTTATAACTTTCATAGTAGGGAGACTCAGGGTAGATTATCCTAGGAGAAGTTTGGAATCAATATATATGAAGTATTGAGTTAGATTAAGGATCCCAAGTTGATGAATGAAAGCTAAGAAGTTGGCCTCTATAGACTACCTATAGAGAGCTCAAGGTTCACCAACTTACACTCGCATCTCTCCACACAAGATGCATGGGACCAAAATATTT
Organism: Torreya grandis; assembly: GCA_037957365.1. NCBI lineage: Eukaryota > Viridiplantae > Streptophyta > Pinopsida > Cupressales > Taxaceae > Torreya > Torreya grandis. The sequence goes on from JARHVA010007672.1 coordinate 626,525, forward strand.
TTAAAATTTTTATGGAGGGTATATGTAATAAACATCCATGACCATAAATTTGTGATTATAAGTCTCATCTTTATGAACCATTATTAAGATGGTAGACCTCAAAAACCCTACATAAACCCTAACATAGACCCAAATTGGGAAAATTGAATATTTTTGCACTCAAACACCCTATAATGACCTCATAAATAGTTGAAAAATCTATTCCACTCATAATATACCCCACTCATGGTACTTAGTTGTACAGACACTATAAAAAATTATCAAAAAATGGTAATTTTACAAGGAATTAAGAAGAAAATAGGGTGGATATTTGTTTGATAATTTTCCAATCATTGGAGGGGGAGGTTTGAGACTTTTTTCATCTTCCCAAGATACCAAATACTCACTTTTATACATGAAAATACCTCTATTACTCCTCAATAAATAACTAGTCTACATATGCAAAGAGAAGGTGACCTAAACACTTGGAAAGGTTAATTTATAGGTTTCTACTACTTATAAAGGTATATGACATGATGTAGGATGTTGATTAATACATGAGACTCATCTATTAATATGATCTTAAGGTCTTATATAGGCCTTCATTGCCACCAAGCACAAACAACTAAGTAATTAGGCCTAATTAGCCTAGTAGACCTACTTGATCAACCAAGATAAATGAAAATTGGCATTAGGAGACTATTATGAGGGTTAGTAAAAAGTTATTTAACTATGTACCTGATGATAGGGGAGAGAAAATACACTTAATAATCATAATGATATTTTGGAGAAGTTTCCTTACCCTAGGTCAACATGCAAGAGAGGGTCAAATGCTAGGTGCTTCATGGGATACATAATTGATCTATTTAATGTTTTAACTTAAAAAAAGAGGAGGTACTTAACCACATAAGGGTGTATACATTATCTAAATGGGGTCAAAAAATTCTGACCCAACCTCCACCACTCCACCTCAACGCCTAAAGGCTCATTTAATAACATCAATTTGAAGGCCAACACATAAAGGGAATTTTAGGGACTATTATGATTGATTGTAACTATATATAGAGTTGACTATGGTCATTTATGACCTCTTCCTCTCACCTCCATTCCATTGTCCCTCTCTATTTTTCTCATTATGTTATATATTTAGGCCTTAGGGCCTTGATTTGTATCCCTCACTTGGGTATGAGGAAATGCTATCTAGTTTTATACTTAATAAACCTATTAGACTAATGAATAAACTACTATATATCTTTCCTAATGATATATAATGTGTTTATACTTGTTTTTATTTTCATATGTGATGGATTTCTTTCCCTTGTATGTCATTGCTCACCTAGATGCTAATAGGGTGTCTTATGAAAGTCATGTGGTGTGTAAAATTGTTAGTTGGTTAAATTTGTAGTGTAACCTAATTGTTAGTAAACTAGGCCTTTTATCATGACCCTAATTTTATAACACCTAACACAACCTTTAAATGAAATATTGTTGTATGGGAGATTTTAAAGATTGTTGTCTAGTTGCTTTTATATTCCACTAGTGTTGTTAGAGGTCAATTAGAGTGGATGAATGATCATATTAGTGCATCACCACATGTTAGAGTAGGTTTCTAATTATACACTTTTTATCCCTTTTCACCCAAAAATAAGTAGGTATTAGTAAATTAAGACAAATAGATGCTCTAGGGGAGCTAGCCCCATAGTTTAGAGGTTTATCCTAGTCACAGGTCACCCACAGCCTTGGGATATTCCCATGTTATTCTAACCTTGAAGGTAGGCCTGAACAACCTCTTTTTATGGTGTAGGTTGGAGAGATAACACCAAATTATAGAGTAGTCAAATTATGTAGATGCATCACCTATGGCCTTCCATGACTTATACAGTTACCCTTTATATTCATTCCTATTTATTTGGTTTTATCCCATAATTAGCCTCAACAAATTTTCCTCATACTCTTTTATAGTATCTAATTTGATTAGGATTTTTTTCCATTTTATCTTCTAAGTATAATTTTATTTTATCTCCTATATAATTTTGTCTTTGGTATTTTTATTTCTACCTTTAATATCTTTTTTCTCCTAGTTTAATATTTTTCCCACTTTTTTTGTTTTTATATTTTTTTTTCAAAATTATTGTTGTATTTTTTCATCAACCTTTTTTTCTAATTTTTTTTTTCATTTCATTTCAATGCATTAATATATTGTGTATGGTTTCAACTATGTGCCCTTTACATATCATTTCCACAACATTTATGAAAGCATTCTTAATCTTATGACTCCATACTCTATAATTTGTTTTATTACATAGGGTCATAGCCATCTTATTTTTAATTTGGTTAAATTTTTTATACTTACCATTTTATAGTTGTATTTTCTCATGTATCTTAAATTATTTTTTATTAATGTTTCATCCATGCCAAGCTTTCTATATTCTCTTCGCTTGCATTTGATTATAAACAACTATGAAACTTTTTTCATCTAGTTTTTCCAATTCCACAAGTCTTTATTTTAATGAGTCCTTCACACTCATCCTAAGTATAAACACTAATATTGGACTT